>DWAJ01002710.1:0-16665 GCA_018238005.1 Eurema mandarina
TTATCTCTTTACCTCGACTACCCCCACTCCCCCTCCCCCCCCTAAATCCATGAACACGACACCGGTGTGATAAACTGAAGCTCGCTGTTGAATTATACAATTTATTACAGAATAAGAGGCGTCTTAGTGCAAACAGGTCTTGTTAGTAAAGCTGTGTCTTATTAATATAATAAATGTTTAAGTTTGTAAGTATGGAATTTTTGGATGTTTGCTACTCTTTGACGCAAAACTCAATGGATTTATTGATAAATATTTGCCATAAAACATTGGATTACAAATAGGATATTATTAATACCGGTATCTAGCAGACACGACTAGTATTAAAATAAGTTTACTAATCTGTAATGTTACAACGTTTTACAGTAAATAATCGTTTCAAACTTTTTAAACGTTTTTTTTAAGACAAATCTTACAGCGCAATAATTTCAAACATTTCCGTTATTTTTTATTTGCTAGTTGTCAATAAAAAAACCAGATTAATATAGTTGTGTTCCGCAATTTTAACCACCTTATTTCATCCCCAGGAAGGTTGAAGTGATAAAACACGGCGACACTTATTTTACGGTTCTTTCAAACAGACGCTTCATTTTATTTATATGTATGGTTAAAATGTTCTAAAAATCCAAATAAACTACAATCGAACTACGATACAATGTATTCAGCGAATTATATAATATTTCAACTGTTACGTAACAAATGCTTTTAAAACCATAAACAAAAAAACTAAAGCCTCCATTAAGCCATAGATAAAAAACTGAAGCCGAGATTAAACCATAGATAAAAAACATATGAAACGAGAACTTATCTGTTAATCGATATGACCTGCGCAATTAAACACATACGCACGCTAGTGTATAGAATAGGTAGGCAGGTCGTGGTGTGATTTTCCGAACAATTTGCCCGAGCAGCGGGTCAAGAGAGCGTGCTAGAGATGGCTCTAACGTGTCTCACTGCTGACGTCATACTGTACAGAGTAATGAAGCACAGAGACAATATTTTATATAATACATACATACATGTGACTGAATGACTTCAGCAATTTTATCACGCTTGTATAGCGGTCTCGTGTATAGGTATGCAAGTCGTAAAGTGATTTTTTTACTGTACAGTAATGAAGCACAGAGACAATATTATTACATACATATATAGTAACCGTCAATTACCTTTAGCGCTGAACGAAACCTGCGCAGAAGTCAAAAATAAGGTATCGAGGTAGCGGTGCGGCGCGCGGGGTGCGTGATCGTCGAGTGCGCGAGCGTTGATTGGTTGTCCCAGTTGTGTTGTCTTTCTCGCACTAATACGTCAATTACGAGCGCGATTCTACCGATGCGCAGCTATTCTCGTCAATCGCTAAACGATTGCCTCTACGGCAAAGTAGTCTATGCTAGAAAGAAAGACTCCAAACTGCCTACGCCTGAGCAAACCCAAATAACAGAGACATGTCTTGCACGATACTCGCGTTACTTAAGTGTGTTCTATACTAGCTTATTACTTGGCTTTCCTTGCTTTTATCTTTTGAATATAATCTCGCTTTTTACAGGGACTAGTATAGTTTATACATGCGTATGTATGAATAATTTCTATGTGTATATTTAATATCTAAAAATAATAATTATACTATGATACGAGTATATACTTTTTGTCCTTGCCTGGAAGAGATAGATTATTGATAAGGCATTTTATTGATTTAGTTTTAGACTGATGTTTAGTATGTTTATAGTGGTGCAACAATCATTAAATAAATACTCAAAATAATTATTATTTCAAGGCCCATATATGTGATATTATATTAAATAATAAACTAAGGAAAATATTATATTTTTTTTATACAATATAGCATTTCACGTATTGGAATACAGAGTTTATTTTTATAGGTGTCATTTTGGACTTACTTGACTTATGGTCTTAAGTCTTCCAGCTTCTAGCTGGTGGAGAAAGCATCCGCAGGGCTTGTCTGCACTCCAGGTCTTTCCATAGCTATTCCATTCCCTTGGTTCTAACTACTTACGTCAAATGTAAATCATACGTTAAATTCAATGCCAGTTACCATAGTTACGAGGTAACCATAGCAACCAACGCACAGGTGCTCAGGTATCTCGCGTTACATTCAAATAAATAAACACAAATTGAGCAAACTCGTTTTTTTTCTCCGCAAACTGGTCTTTTCAAATGACGAATTAATCTCTTGAAAGTTCGGCTTTCCGATGTCAGCGAGCCGGAACTAATTGTAACGACGTTTCGGTAGTTCAATGGATCTGGTGACTGTGACGGTTATTATTATATATTTAAATGCTGCTCCGAAGATAGTTGTGGCCTGCGGTTTTTCTCCCGTATAAGTTTTCTTTTTTATTTCGGGTAAGGTATATGTAAAAACATATGAATTGTGTCTTTCTATTGATGAAATGTTTTCAAAATCAGTTTGGCAGATGCAAGCGAGACTGGAAAGCTTTCAGAATCGTAATTAAATAAAAATGATTGTTTCTTTTAACGTAAAGTATTAAACTAGGGAACAGAAATAAAAAAAACGATACATAGAAGAGAATAAACACCTCATTCCCTAAAAATCATCATAAAAAATCACTTGAAATGAATGTCTAAAAGACTTTTATTTTTCATTACGTTATTTTTTTATTTCTATGACTTCGCTATTCGTCTAGGCAATCGCAATATATTGTGTTTAGACGTATAATTTTTTTTTCTATATTTACTAGGATTTTTTTAAGTTGATTTCACAAAATATGCTATTTCACCGCTGTATGATAGGCTGCTTCTAGGCTTTCTCATCCCGAATATGTACCGCCGTAATTACTCGCATTATTTAATTGATCCTTTCTGCACTAAATATACAACAAAAAAATTAAGCAGGGACATCTTCAACTAAACTTACAGTCGAGCAAACAGATTGAAATTGCTTAAATATTTGGAAGTGCATTGTATTTTTTGCAGCTTGCAAATCCAATTCAACAATACAAGATGTCAATTAGGGAGGATGCGTTTTTATAAATACGTATGGTAACTTAATCATGCGATATGCTACAATAGATAAAATGTTGACAATATATAGGCTTGCAGCGATTGCTACTAATGCGCCGAGTTCTGAATCGCGCTGGCAATATTTTTTTGAGACGCTATAAATACCTATGTAGAGGTACATTTTTGATTTAAAAGACATATACATATTTCAAATCTTACACGTAGTATAAGATAAAAAAGTTTTCTTTTTAAATAGTATATTTAAATTGTGAACTAACTTCAGTTAATAATTTTGTTAAATCATTTTATTCACTTTGTATAGGTAATTTGTATTGAGATAATAATTATGTAAGGGCTATTAAAAATAATCTCCTACAGGTATCTGTAAGAACTATATAGAGTATATATAATCTCTTCTTCTAGGAAGAGATTATAGAGTTTCTCTATGTGTTGTATAGAACACTACAAAGAGAAACTTCTTCCTACAGATGAATACGGCCAGTTTTTAACCAAAACAATTTAGAAATAAATAACTTTGTATATTATAATAACATCTACATAATATCATTAAATTAAAATTGAGTTCTAGATGACTTTTAATTTAAACGACCAATAATGATGATAAAATACTATTAAACTTCTAATTTCTCAGCACATTAGATTAGAAATTATTTATTTAAACACGTAACACATAGAAATTTACTAAACCTTAGAAAAATCTCGAAAAGCTATTTCAAAAATTCGTTAACATAGCTACGATATTTGAAAAACAAAAAGCTTTGGAATGCCCACAGACATTTAAATAAGGAACATCGCGGGTTGGCGCCAACATCGTTTACTTTTTTTTAATTTTTTAAAGACCACGATTCAATTTGCTTCAGATGATTCCGTGATGGCGCCTAAATTTTGATATTAATAGACTTTCGATCATTGAATTACCTACTTCATATTAAAGTCTTAAACCAGATCAAAAGACATCCCGCGCGATGTTGCTAATCAATAATACTAATTAAACATTTCATACTTTTTATACTTTGTAGATAAGGACTTTACAGCACAGATTATAAAAAAAACATCGTTTGAAAATGGAACCTAATAGTATACTGAATAAGGCTATGAATACAATGTAGCTATAGTATGTTAACTGTAATTTTATTACTTCGTCATACACTTTACAAGATATTTTATCGGAGTTAGACGGGTCGGTATGTGTACACCCAGCAGGACATAGTATTCCGTAGACCACCCGCCTACCATAACGTAGGTGTTCTTAAAAATATTTTATCTATGCCTGAACTAAGAGCTGATGTTATCTGTGCAATTAAAATTATAGCCGCGCTTTTAATTAATATAAATTTTAAGTTACGAATTTTAGACTATAAAATTAATTATAGTGCTGAAATGTTTACGATAAAAACTTGATTTAAGTATATTTTATTTGTAGTGGATTTCTTGGATTATGAAGGTACAAAATATATGATGAATTTCAATTGAAATTCATACAATCTTTATGACACATATCTTTCATGTGAAAATCATACATTATTCACTAAAACTCTACCTCTTCACCTCATTATTCTTACCTTAGATCGGTTAATTTTCTTAAAGACTCTAAATATATAGGCTATCTATACGCCAACATTTTAAAGGAGTCTTATATTCGTTATACATTTTAATGACATTACTTCATTGATAAAATTATTCGACAATTTTTTTTCTCTTCGAAGGTTTTTAATTATGTTTAGATATGTAGATATTCTTTTTCTTTAAGCAATTGTGAATACCTCACACATAACGTTTACCTAAACGTAATGTGTGAGGTATTCAGGCTATTGTATGAACAATAAATTGATCAATTCTACCTAATGAAACTTACCTAGACTTTCGCACGGAGTAAATACTTTTCATTACTGTTCAGTATCATACATCGCCTACAGAATGGCCACTTAGGCATGTAGCTTTACCGTATTGTATTTAGAATTCTACGAACGACTCCATACAACTGCGCATTAGTTACTTGCAAGTGTAAATGGCTCAGCGCTCTCATTAAAATAAAATAAATATATATGAAGCTTGCACAAGTTTCGCATACTAAGCCCCGATTTGCGTGCATCGGCATATTTCTTCTAATTCCAACATCCTTCACTCAATACTATGTGATATGCATAATCTGTCCACTCGGGAGCGGCTCCTTTGTCGGCGTCTCAAAGAGACCGGGCCGGGCTTCGAGAAACTTCATAGATACTTGGAACTCTTTTCGGATCGATAGCAAAATGGACAATTTAAACCGACTTGGATTTCGTTAATAACTCGCGCTTTTGGAGAAATTGTATGATGTCATGAGCGACCGAAATATCGTAACGCCGACATGTAAGCTTATGAAATGGACAGACCATTTACTGTGGTGTCGTTTGAATTTCGGAGTCTAAATAATGACTAGTGTCAGAATATTTATCAAGTTTTAATGTATGCTAACGAATTCACGAACTTTGAGCTAATAAATAATTAAGTTTAAATACGAGTAGTAGTCTTTACACAAATAGATAGATCGTTCTTCAGATAGATTAAGAAAACAGTTTCTATAGAGAAGAACCGTCAAGAATTCCTGATTAATGGTAAATGTAAAAACATTTACCATGTACTGCGTTACCATATTTAAAATTCTAGTAATAGACTTTTCTTTATAAACGAGATTATGATAGCATTCTTAAATGCTCTCTCTATTTCCCATTCATTTGTTATGCTGTCATTACGTCGTAATAAATAATTTTGCACCTGGTCTAAAGAGCAAAGGATACCCAAATTACTGAATTACTAACGCAATGATCTAAGTGATCTAGAATCACAAAATAAGTTGTAGAATGACTGTCCTTACCAATAACTTGTACTAATCAATACACTAGATAAACACAGTACAGCCATATCCTTAGGCTTTATAAGTCCGGCTCTCCAGGGAAGGGACCACCATTCTACAAAGACACGGCTTCAAGTAATGGCATCTTATGTATTTCATTTGGTAACTGGAAGCAGCGAAAGCCTACTTTGCCCTTCCACCAACCTTCTGATTTTGTTTTCGTTTCAATTTCGTCCATTTTAAAGCCCAGAAAAACATTCGGAGTATATGGGCTAGAGGTGCTATATTACAATCAGGCAAACTGCCGCTAAGTTGCCCACCATAAATTAGTAATATGTAGGTACACATAGAATCACAGGAGCAATCGTCCCTTTCCCGACTGTCCATCAGTATGATATAAAGTCGAACGTCAATGAAAACTATTACTAAGCCCGGCTTCAAATCAATTGGATTATCTACAATTGACGCTTGCCGCGAATGATGTTCGGATGTAGGAATGAATAAATACATAAATAAATGCAGCAGACGTATAAATACGTGGCTTCTGGCGCCACGCCGCCGCGCGCGCTTTTTTTTACAGGAGAGAACAGTGAAATGAGAGGAGACGATCACTGCGATTTTATTCAAAATATTATTATTATACTATATTATTTTATTATATCTATTATATTTTCCTTTTAATCATGAATATATTACATTTGTAAGTTAATTTGTTGGAGGTCAAATGAGACCCGAAAAGTTCCAGTGAAAAATTGTTTGCAGTAGGTACACTGGTTGTGTGATTGGTATCATGTTTGTATAAATCTGTATGTTCAAAAAAGGACTTTTCCCAATCCCGTGACCCCTACTCGGTGCTAAAAGACGAAACACTGTTACATTTTCATCGACATAACCCCCATTCCCCCAAGTCAATTGGTATGCTATGAGGATTTCACCAGTAACATCAAATTTATTTAGATTACCAAAAGGCAAAACCAATAAAGTATAAAATGCATTGGTTCGACTTCGTTGAAAGGAAGAAGAAGAAGGTTTTACTCACATTTTACAAAGTTCTATAAAGAGAGTATAGATAGGTAGATATGCTAACTTACATAAGTATTTAGCATTACTAATTCCATTCAAATATTTAAGGGCTCAAATTAAACGATTCTGTATGTGTACTCATAGTATAGTTTCAATAAAAAGAACGTGCCTCATTTTAATATTATATTTAATCTCTCTGAAATTATTTCTTTCACTGAATATATAATTATACTCCTACAACCTGCGACTCCACAGTATTCTCTGTTTTATGCAAGTTCATCGGATTTATAAACGCAATATTGTATTTGTATAAAAACAATAGCCTTATTATTGGTTCCGAATCGTGTAGACAATATCTTTTTGGTTTATTTTGTCAACCATACCGACCATGATACTTCGCAAAAACCACAATTTGATACAACATGTATTCTCAAGTGATTTTGGGAATCGGAGCTAATAATCAGAATTAGGTATCCCTAATATTTCTCTTTTAGGCACGTTCTTTAAAACCTACTGGTCTTAACATTGTTGTGAATCTATATATTAATTTTAAACTACTCTTGACTATGAGTGAGTATGAACCTAATAATGCACCGAGATCTGAATCGCGCTTATGATATTTGAGACTTACCATATAATATACAACTTCTACACATCGAAATATTGGGGCCTTATCAACGAGTCAATGGTTCGACAGGTGGGAGATCCTCCCATTGGTACAGAGAAAGTGTACTCCCACAAAAGTGTATTCCCCCAAAAGTGCCCATAATTTTATATTCGTAAAAACGCGAAAATTTTAACCGATGAATACATAATTTTAACCCAAAATGAAAGGTAGGTAAACGGTATGTTCATTAACGATTTAGAGTAACCGTGTATCGACTAAAACACATGTCTCGTGGACGGCCATTTTTACATCAATAATAAAACTATCGCGGTCTTAAGTACCCCACTTAACCCTACCGCGGCAACCCTTCATCTATAATTCTACAAACCCTGCGGGCGATAATGTCACGCCTCTACTACTTATTAGAACGCCGCTTAAAAACTATCAATTAATAGAATCTAAAATCAACCTTAAGCCGTTGGTTTAGAGTTGATTTTTATATGCACACGATAACGAGGAGAATGGGGTAAAACGCACCAAGAATAAGTCGTCAGGTGCAATGATTTTGTTTGTACTCTATTTCCAGGCGGTAAGGTTCGCGCGTTGTAAATTAAAAAAATACCTAAGCATAGGTGACAATTCGACGCCATGTTGTTTTGTCGGGGGTCGTGGGGTGTCTATAAGAGGTTTACAGCATTAATTGGCGCGTACTAGTTTAAGTAAATCGATAGTTAGTTTTTATTCATGAAGCCGACTGTTGACCGGTGACAAAGCGATCGTACGTTGTCACAAATTTGGTGTGACAACGTACAGGTGGGTGAATTTTTGAACGCCTGTACTTAAAAACTAAATTTAAACTAAATTTAAAAATCCCCTTATTAACAGACACGGAAATAAGTAATGTTAACTAGAAAAATATAGAATTTAAAATTTTATCAATAGGCTTATAGCTACGAAGCAAAATTTATTTCTTCTAAGCAACTATTGTGATAAGAAAGTTACATAGTTATAAGATAGATAATACGAACAAGATAAATACAAGTGATAGATTAGGTAATAGAATAAACCGATTTCAAACTAAAAAGCAAAAAATAAATTTGCTTTCCACAAAGTAAAACGCATTTCCATTCAGTATATAAAAATGATTTAATACTTATTTTATAATTTTGAATCGGTACCAAATAAATGCTACAACAATCTGTACAATATCGATTTAACCAAACAAACACTTATTGTTTTACTTGGCACCGACTTCTAAATTATAAAATAAATGTTATCATAAGAAATAATATATAGATCTGTAAATGTTATTATAAGAAGTAGGTAGTCTAAAATTAGCGTAACAAGGTTTCTTGAAGGATGTCGGAGATGGACGTTGGTACCTCCTTGTACACTTACAAGGAGACATATTTTATGAGGACGAAAGGCTCAGAAAATTTATAAAATTTGTATGAATATATTGTTACTGACTTATCTTTTCGTAAAGGTCCTTATTAAACAAGGCTACATACAGTAACACTTTTGGATCGTCATGGTATATAACAAAACAATTATATATTTATAACAATACGAGATCAGGTTTTGTGCTAATTATCTGTAATATCTGAAACATATTTTTTGTAAACAAGTCGCTTGAGATAATACTTTAACCATTTAATAATTAAATAGCACTAAAAGTCATTATTAGCAAATATATTATGTCTCTACAGATATAATATATTGATCTACATCAATATAACAATTGAAAACCTACTTTTTTACTCTGTCCAAACGTTTTTCTTGCTTTGCTTCGTCGTTCCATAGTTATTATGTCTAATCATATTTTAGTTTTGGAAAATAGTTCCTTATTGTATTATGATGTGTGTGTGTCGCCTCAGTAGGTATAAATATGCACTTTTTTTTCAGCACTGTGATATCTAAATAAAAAAAAACTTCTTTTCGATTTGATCGTTTCTTAATAATAAGCAGCCAATTGATACATTGTTTTTATGTTGCTTTTTTATGTAATTACTTGAGGTACTTCCCCATATAATAGTCCAGTTCTTGTGATTATAACGTAAACAATTTTTACACCATCCAATTCCGAGATCCTGTGAACAGAAATAGAAAAAATAAGAGCGATATGAACGTGAAGTATTTCGAGTGCTAATTTGAAGCTCAAGTTGGGTCGGCACTTAAAGGCAATCGGGTGTGCGAGCCTCTATATTAGGCTGCCCGCTCCAGCCTCGCTCGCCTGAACCGTCGCCATGACACCTTAGCTGTCTCGGACATTACTATCAGCCAACTCGGACTCAACTCGATGGCATCTCGATCTTAGCTCGAACACATCTAAATTGACATCTCGAAACTTCTGGCAACTTGATTTTATAAGACTGTATGTGAATTGGGTATTTGAGCCTCTATAACAGGGTTCCCGATTCAGCCTCCCTCGCCTGAACAGTCGCCATGACACCTTAGCTGTGTTGGACGTCATTATCAGCCAGCTCGGGCTCTATCAAGTATGTTCTGACTTCTCGTTCTAAACTGAAACACATCTAAATTGACATCTCGAAACTTTTGGCAACTCAATTTTAAAAGACTGCTTGTCCATTGACTATCCGTCACTCCCGATTGGGTGTGCGGTCCTTTGTATTAGGCTAGCCGCTACAGCCTCGCTCGCTGGAACCTTTGCCATAACACCTTAGCTATTTTAACATAGCTATGAGCTGAATACCTCACCCATCTCGGACATATGGGTCAATATCGGAAATAATGGTCAGTGGATTAATATTGCTACTTTACTAAAGCTAAAAAGTCCAAATCACGTTAAGCAATTAAAAAGCAAGCTACCACATTCGTTTCACCAACACTTTTTGAACTCGCATCGAATTTAAAGTAATGTAAAGTAAAAATTTCGTTCGTTCGAGTTCCCCCAGTAGCAGCCAAGCTCGGGTCAGCGTGGAGGTAAGGAGAGGGTGGGCCGGGGTGAACTGTGACCCGCGCCGAGGAGCGTTTGACAGTCCGCACTGCAGACCCGGCTTTACTTTATTGAAACGTACCGTTAATCTTCGGTATTAAAGTTATTTGTGGCTGGAATTCGACTTTGTGCTGTAGTCATCACCTTTATAGCTTCTATAGGCAATGTTTTATATATATATATAGGATTTTTTGTATATTTTTTCGCGTATCCTATTCTATCCTATCCTACTAATATTATAAATGAGAAAGTTGTGAGAATGAATGTATGGACGTATGTATAAGCAAAACGGCTGGACCGATTTAGTTGCCAATTAGTATTTAGATAGGGAATTACGCGGGGTACGGCCAGTTATTAATAGTATAAGGAGTGAGATGCTTTTTAAATAGATTAAGAGAGCTAGAACAGCATTTGTTGTTATTTTCTCATTACATAGTATAAAACAAAGTACCCTTCTGTCTGTTACCATGTATACTTAAAACTACGCAACCGATTTTCATGCGGGCTCTTTATCAGATTGACTGATTCAAGAGGAAGGTATGCATGCGTAGCCGGGGCTGATCGCTAGCTATAGGTATATAAATCGAAGCTCCAAGTAACAGACAGACAAGTAGCCTTATTATTTTCAAAGTGACCTTTACACTAATTATAGTGATTAAATATTTTAATATTGAGAATATTTATAATGTTTCATGTGTTATTTTACTTTTATATTTAAATCTACTTATAACAAAAAGTTACTCTTGTTTCTGTCCTAGTTTATACAACAGAACAATATGTTCATAAAAAGAAATAAATTAAGTTCACATACGTATAACTTAGAATTTGTTTTAAGCTTTAAGTCGACTAAGAACTTTCGAATCCCAGCACTCCACACTAAACTTAAGTTCGCGTTAAGCTTAAACTATGCTTCATTAAAATTTCTACATGACTAAAAACGGGTCAAACTATAAAAATTATATTGCATTAAGTTTAAAAAAAGACACTTTTTTTTAATAGAACAACGAATCTCTTTATTGACTTTCAAAAACTAAAATATGATTTTGTTGGTAGAAAACTGAAATTACTCTCCAAAGCCTCCATACCCGTGTCCTACAAAAATTTTATAAAAGAAGTATTAATCTGAGGTAAAGTCCGAAACTATATACTATCAACAAACAAGTCCTCCGAATCTTACTTTTACTAATATTTCTTACTAAAATCTCCTCAACTCATTAAGATATAATATCATAACATTTAAGTAATATACTGTACATACGATAAATATTAACACAAGCATGTGTAAAAATTTAACTATAAAGGAACACTAATCGCCAATCGAAATGATAGGAAAATATTTTCGTCCTATAAAATGAAGTACCTTAAATATTAAAAGTATATTTGCAAAATATATTTCAATAGCAACGTACGAGGCTAGCGCAATAAAATGCGCAATACTATGCCTTCTCACAGAAGTCATTTGACCCATTAATTGTTGCAGTCAACTAGTAATTGACCGCATCGCTTCCTACTTAACGGGGACCACCCAAGAACTACCACGTCATACGACACTCGTAATTATTCCTGTAAAGTATTTATGGTCTCGTCTCTACTCCTACATTAATTACAAAATGAGCTCATACTCGAAAACTAACTCAAAAACGGACTTCCTGGTCAATGGTCCTACACTTATTACAAAGAGAGCTAATGTCCGGAAAGCAACTTAAATTTGGACTCCTCATTTGAAAGGTTTTAAATGTCGTTGTGACGTGATTCTTGAGGTAGCTAAAACCAGCTCTGTCCAGACTATCCTATTATGTGTAGCGCAAAACGCTAACAATTGGCGGCTTTATCGCTTGACAGCAATTTTTTACCATCAGGAGGACGTCCAGCTTATCTCACCACATCATAGATTAAAAAAATAACCAAGCTTCATATATATTCATCTTATACTGTAAAGATGAATGCTCAAATAAGCATGAACTATCATACCGTATCACCCACATCTACTACAATAAAAACTCAAACATCAACACAGACGTTTCGATCAATATTTATCTCCATAGATACCTTTATTTACAACGATTCACGGTCATTTCATACGCCGCTATAGATCTCACTAGAGCCCTTATAAAACTCACCGACACGAGAAAGACATAAAATGTCAATCAAATGAAGGCTTCCCCAATTAATTTTATCTGGCGGTATCGGTTACATAAGCT
This sequence comes from Eurema mandarina, assembly GCA_018238005.1. Classification (NCBI taxonomy): domain Eukaryota; kingdom Metazoa; phylum Arthropoda; class Insecta; order Lepidoptera; family Pieridae; genus Eurema; species Eurema mandarina. Next base: position 12,615 of record DWAJ01002710.1, read on the forward strand.
CCTATTTTGTAATAGGAAACTCTTTATGATACCTTGTATCGAACTATCGGAATTACCTTTCTGAGAACATTTTTGGGTTTGTTTTGTAACAGTAGAAATTAATCGATTGGTGTAGTATTTATTAATAAATCTGTTGTAGCTGTACGCGTTTATAATTTTGATTTTGGTTGTTTTTTTATTATAGGTATTTTCGTACCTATTAGGGACAAATATAATTATAAAAAGTGAAAATTAATAAAATCAGTACGCTTCGTTTGAGATTGCTCAGTAAAATAAACGGTCTTACCTGCATTTATGCATGTATTTTACACATAAACCTTCGTCTTGAATCACTCTATTTGATAAAAAATTCGCATGAAAATCGGTTGCTTGGCTTAAAGATCTAAGCATACATAGGGACAGGCCGAAGAAAGAGATTTTGTTTTATACCATGTAATGGTACAGCAATATATTAAATTAGTCCCGCTTTGAGGTTTTCAGTATGGATAAGTAAGATATCAAATTATTCAGCAACATTTCCATACAAAGTATCATAACCCAATAATTACCTAAATAAACTAAATGTATTTATATTAAAACGAAACGCCTCTTTATGTTATAATAACTAAATAATTTTCTATTAAACTTTTCGTAAAACCAATTCGTTCTAAATCTCTAATCTCGCCGTTAACAGATCCAAAAATTAATTAAAACGACAAAAGGTCCCTTTCGATCCAAAAGGATTATGTTACGTCAAACGTCACCGCAAAGAATCTATTCCGTTGAAACTAACAAGCGTGAATGTTGGAGTAGCATTTGGAGAAAAGACCTGTGTTCGTTAACAGTTGACTTGATAATCGGGACATCTACAAGATGCCGCGCTCCGATTTATTAATGAGAAGCGCCGCGCTTGGCGCCAACGCACATCTCAAACTTTTGCCTTTTAATTCCAGCCAGCTTAGATCGTTCTAAATTCAAAAATTGTTATATTATGTAGTAAACCGAATACTTAAATATTAATTTAAATATTCGTCCGATATTTGAACGCGCCGAAAAATGGTTTCATTAGTAAAGAGTTTTTTTATCTGTACTATTATAAGTTTCAAACTTCAATTCGTTCTACCAGCCAGTTGAAATTGTTTTAAATGAAAAAAAAGTAGTTTTTTACCTTTTAATTCCAGCCAGCTTAGAACATTCTTAAATTTGTTTTGATATTTATTTTACTTTTACGCGACTACAATATGGTCTTTTTGGTAAAGAATCCCGTTATCAGCAGTAGGTATAACATATTTTTAACTTAAAATTAAAATTCTGGCCTGTTAGTATTTACTATCATTCTTATGTTTACCTACTTATATTTAGATACTAATCTTTCATTAAACCTATGATTAAAAGCATCTACAAATATAAAAATATACCCATCTCGAAATTATAGATATCAATTACATTTAAGTGTAGCAAATATATCGCGGCTAAACTATAATCATATTAATGTCAACAGTTTGGGAATGTTTCCAGATCGAAATCGAGATATAGTCGCAACATCGATTCGGTCTGAACGTTTGGTTAAAAAAGGTAAAAAACAAATAAAACAAAACGCCTTGCATTCCTACAGAACGAAGGAATGGCCATCGAATTCTGGAACCCGCAAATTTGTCATGTCATACAAAAAGATCGAATCTATTTCTTTTCTATCTTAATTAAATATGGTCTGTGGTTTTTGGCGGTTATTTTTTAATTTCCATAAATAATGTAATTCACTTTTAATTATCTATGGAATAATCAAGAGATGTATTTAACAAAGAAAGTTCGCCATTTTCTGAAGTGCGCGTAAAAAGTTATTGTTGAATGTTCTTTAGCGCTTGTTCGTAATATTTAGCAAGTTTTAATACGGAAGACGTATCAATTCAAATAAATAATGTTTTATAACTATATTGTAACTTGTATTATCTTAAAATATTTTCCGATTTATTAAGAAGACGTACTTGAAACAAACTAAAGAAAATTTTCATTATAACATCTATAACATACCAGCTAACAAATTTCAGTACTTAAGTGTTCGTCGTATATCAGTAGCTTATTAATGTATATTCCTGCATTTATATGAATGTTTAATACTAATGTCCGTGGAGGCTCGTATGTAGCCAGCAATGTAATTGTAACAAGTTAATATATCGCTACATCGCGCCGTAAGCATTATTCTCAATATATTCTGAAGGGGCAACTCTCGCCATAATCGGCCAGCAGAACGAAACAACATCAAAATAAAATACACGTAACAGAGACGGAGAATCTTAAATCTACCCGAGCGAAAGTAGACCAGGATAGACTTATATGGAAATCGAGGTGTGCGAGAGAAACACCGCGCACCTGGGTGGGCACCCCCCACGGTTGGTCGATGACCATAAAAATGAGTATAAAATTGAAACATCAATATAATAAGCAATCTCGTTCAAACCGGACCTAATTATACAGAGCGTATACGTTATAAATTACACGAACTGAGATGCAGATGGTTCCAAAATTGTATTAGTATGATTTTAAATGATTTATGTAGATAACTTGGTAATTGTGGTAAGTGACAAGTTGATGGGGGACGACGACGGCAAGTTAAATTAAAAGGATGTTGGTGCTTAATTTCAATCACTTGAATCACTGTACTGAGTTTTAGTTCGAGTTGCGGGCGAAAATTTTATAGAGGCTTCAATTAATTGTAGGAAAACTTGGTTCATTGTTATTTCACTGTAGGAGTATGTTCCTAATTTCTGTTTTGTTTTTAGATCCAATGACGTAACATTGGAAGAATTCTTACCTAATTGTTGATTGCAGAGATATATGGATCTATATGGTCTGATTTTTATTTATTCTTTGTTACAACGTATATTACAATTAAACAATCTTAAAAACTATTTGAAATATTGTAACTGGCGTTATTCCATTATTATTATTATTATTTCAGGTGTTTGTATCAATAAATATTTATAAGAGATGCTTGTTTGTAAATGTAGTATTTTATAGTAAAATTTTAAATAGAGTTGTAGAATAATTAGATAATTTTTCCTTACAAAAATGAACTTGAATAATTTATTCGAATATCAAACTTTTAGGAACACCCTCAAAGATGGCGTCATAATGGGTATGATTAACTGCCCACCGGCAGTAGGTGATGATGTGTTCCCAGCTTTTTTTCCTTTTGGGACTACGAGATATTGTTAGCATTTGATTTATATTTCCTTTACCAAATTATTGGGTTGTTACTTTGTTGTGACATGTTTGTTTGATTTAGTTAAATAATTTGAATGGTGTTTTCAGCTTGTTGAGAATATTAACATAAAGCAACAAAAATAGGTTTTTGTTTAATGTTATTGATAAATAGGTCTCAGTACTGGGTTGTTTATTGTGGACATTCAAAACATTATGGGTAATTTATATAATAATAGTTTATTTTGTATGTTTTGTCCTGACTTGGTTGCCTGGAAGAGATCACTCTTAAGGGATAAGGCCGCCAGTTACCACAATGTTTTCTATTTTATAAGGTTTATATTGTTATGTGTTAAATAAATAAATAGATAAATAAATAAATAATAGGTACTTACAAATCTTATTTTTAATACTAAATAAAATCTACATTACTTCTTTAATTAAGTGAGAAATAACGACGACATTAAATTTTATAAATACATCAACATGTGTAATTGATTAATCAGGTTTATACTTTTTATAAGTATATCGCAATTTATTTATACCAATGACAAGGTAAAAAAAGATGCAGAGTGGCATGATTTGTAGGATTCTTATATTTAACGGGTAACATCGGTGGTAATAGGGCCTCGACCACCTCCGATCTACAGATTCGTTTGTGGGTGGTAATAGCCTAAGAGATGGTATACCATTCACATATTTATCGTTATCTTAATATATATAACAATAAACTTATTTTTTTTATATTTATTTATTTAACACTTACAACTATCATTACAGAAACTTAATTCCAATGCGATAGTGTAGACAACTATACAAAATAATCTAGAAGATATACTAATTTATTCTTATATTATTATTTCTTATTCTT
>DWAJ01002711.1:0-16665 GCA_018238005.1 Eurema mandarina
GTATGTATGTATTTACAAACGAAAAGTATGTATATGTAATTTATTCCGTTATCTAGTTGCCATAACACAAGCTTCGGCTTAGCTTGGAACTAGATGGCGCTGTGTATAAATGTCCTGAAAAAAAAAATATATATATTTTCTTGAATACTTTAATAAATAAATTCTCCTTTTAAGCTTATTTTGTTAGTTTAATTAGAGAGAACCTATAAGTAATTACTATGTAAGTGTAATAAAATCTTAGTCAATAAATTTTACCAATACTTCTATACTAATATACAAAGAAGTAAAGTTTGTGTGATTGTTAAATTGTAAGGAGTAATCTCGGTAGCTATAGAACCGATTTTAAAAAAAATCTATCACCAATAGGAAGCCACATTATTGCTAAATATCATAGGCTATATAAAAAAAAAGGATTGTACATAATATTATGCCCAACGAAGTGGGCACGGGTTCGCTTGTTTGTAAATTAATAAGTTAAGGTAACGACCAACAACGAATATGAAATACACGTTTAAGAATATTAAAAATACATAATCCATAAAAAATAACTATAAAATTGTAACGCACTTTGCCATAGAAAAAAATGTGCAAATTTTATCCGGGTAAAAACAAAAAAAGGAGAAGAACATCTGTATAACATTCGCTTCCCTTTTTATAACTTTTGAATCATTTACGTTTCAATAAAAAATTCCCAATAACCCATTTCCTTTCCGTAGGCTCTAGGGCTTCAGACTAGACTGTCTGTTCCAAATTTCATTACTATATTTTTACCATAGTTTCACCCTTTCAATGCAAACTAACATATAAATCTTCCCTCTTCATCTATTACCCGTACTATAGACAACCAAAATATTATAGAACAAGCTAAAAGCCTCGACGTTAACTTGTTTGCAGTCGCGCTTAGCTTTCAGTATACAAACACTTTGCTTGAAATTATTAAAAATAGCGACGACGACACAAAACTTCCTGCTGACTGCGAAATAATCTTTGCTGAACGATTTATCAAATTGTGAGGACATTTAGGGTGGAACAGGAAAACACTGGACCACAAAATATAATATTTAGCTTCAGCGAAAATGATGACGTCAATATTTTAGAATACTCTAGTGACTTGGTTTCGCTGTCATTATAAAAATAGATAAATTTTTCTCTAGAAAAACATTCTTAGTCGCTATACACTGTCTCTTAATAGATTGTGGATAGTGTATTTATGTTCAAGAAAGTTCGGATTTAATTAAACAAATGAAGAAATTCTGTACTTGAAAAGCAAAAACAAATAGGGAAAACAATGTAGGGATAAATAATTGCGACTTTCATCACACACTTGGCGTATATAGTCAATTAGGATCTAAGCTTCTTATAGATTAATCGGATCCAAGCATTAGCAACAATGATTGATATGGGGACTCAAGTGCTGATGTTAGAGCGAGACACAAGAGGGAAAAGTTCGTATAATATTAGGTAATATTGTTAATAAAAGGTTTCTTAAGGCTGAATAAGACCAGTTCGTATGGTATCACCCTCCTACAGAAAACTGGTACATGTAATGGCATCTTTCCTATTTAGCACCTTTACCGTCGGTGATAATATTTCGCCTGATGCTAACAGCGCGCATCAGGCGAAATATTTCAACAAAGTCGGGTGAAAAAGCACCCGTAATTATCTTACATTAAATAATATTAAAAACTAGTATACAAATTCATCCTGTATAATCCATTCTCTTTCCCACTTAAAAGGCCGGCAGCACATTCTCAAATCTCCCCGCCTTCGAATGTCGATGAATGAAGGTGAACCATAGTTAACAAACCTCCATTTTATTATGCACCATATAATTCGTACAGATTAATAATTATTTCCATTAATATTTAAACTGGAAAATTCATGAGTGTCTTACAGTCTTTATATTAAAAAAATAGTGTAACACTGCTAATGTATATTTAACAAGGCCTTGACGACATCGCTATGGACTTACATTAATGATTTAATTAAATTTAATGATAAATGACTGCGAATTAATGACACGCTACAATTGTTATTACGTGATGATGACAACCCGATATTAAAGTCATATACCTAATTTGGATAATTATAGGAAGTGGTTGAGTATTAAATTTACGTTTTAGAACCCAATTATTTTTAGTTCGTTTTATTTTTTTTATTTTTAAGAGGTAGTATTATTTCTTAACATTTTAATATTATTATAGTTTATCTGTTCTTTATTGACTGTTATTATACAGTAGAACTCAAAGTCAAAGTGAAGTCACATATTATAGCTTTATTCAACTAGGCTACATACAGCACTTTCAATAATGAATAAGAACCGGGAGTCTGAATCACAGAACATTGAGATTTAAAATAGCATCTTAGATATGGACAAAAAAAGCTCTATTAGGATCTGGGTGAGTCAATAATATCAATTTCCTAAAATATCATTCCACTCTAACAATAACAAAATCTAAGTAAAACACACCGAGAGCACCACGCCTTAAATCAACAGCGTTTTATTTTTCAATGTCTCTTATAGAATTTTTTTTCCTCCGCCATCAGCTCGGCGACCGGAATAGAAGTTTCCGATGAAAAATTTACGTAGCCGTTGAAAAAACAAGGAAAATATACAGTTCATTTGGAGCCGCGAGCAGCTAGATAGATATATTCATAGGCGTGTAACGCATAGACTGTAAGTCCCTTAATAATTGATCCGCTGTAAGTGAATATGTCTTTATTCAATTAGGCTGTAGCCTATATGTATATAGCGACACTTTTGAATCGTCATGGTATTACAAAAAACCAAACAAGCCAACACTGTAAATTACATGCAAGTCTAAAAAGCATGTTTTTATACTCGATGACAAGCACACAAGCCCACCGATAATGTTACTGCTGCAAGAAATTTACCCTATAAAACTGGAAAACTTGAAATCTATGAGAGTCGCACTGGTGTGACGATCTATATAAGAAGAAAAAAAATGTCTACCTTACAATGTTCTCTTCACACTTATATTTCGGTTCTAGATGTTGTTATTGCTATAGATATATTTATAAAAGCCTTGATAGTCGTGCCTGCCAGTTATTTTCTGTGTAATTCTTTACCGCGTATTCTTGTTGATAATTTTGGTCGTACTCCACTATACCATAAATTATTAAAAAAAATCTTCTATATATATTAGGTTCAATGAAAGCAAAAGCTACAAGCTAAAAATCTCATAAACTCTTTATAGCGTATAGCGATCGGTTGGTAAAGTCGTAACTTGTGGGTTTCATCCGCACACTGAAAAAAACAATTGTAATTTACATTTGTATCCTTCTGGGGTTTGGGTGTTGCTGCGTATTATATGTAAAGGTCGCGTCACGAATCTTTAGCGCTGAACGAAACCTGCACACAAGTCATAAAATAAGGTATCGAGGTAACGGCGCGGCGCGCGGGGCGCGTGATCGTCGGTTGCGCGAGCATTGATTGGTTGTCCCAGTCGTGTTGTCTTTCTCGCACCAATACATCAATTACGAGTGCGATTTTACCGATGCGCACCTATTCTCGTCCAGCGCTAAACATAAATGACGCGACCTATACACATTTATTTTTAGACTAGCTGTTGCGCGTGACTCCGTCTCCGTGGATTTTAATAAACCTTGACCACCTCCCCCTTATTACCCTTTTTTCCAGTTAAAAAGTATCCTATCTTTTATCTCAGGCTCTAGATCATCTGTGTACCAAATTTCGTTCTAATCGGATCAGTAGTTTTAGTGTGATGGAAAGACAGATAGACAGACATAGTTACTTTTTCATTTATAATATTAGTATGGATTAGTAAAGTATGTACCTATATGTAATTTATCCGTTACCTAGCCTTAACACAAGTTCTGCTTACCTTGGAACTAGATGGCGCTGTGTTAAAAATAATACGTATCCTGAAGTACTATTGGTGTTAATAAAGGTTTAAAGAAAGCATTCAGCTCCAAAGATCTATGCATTAAGATCATAGCGTGCTGTTTTGTTTATAGCCAGTATGGCTATAAACAAAACAGCACGCTAGAATAATATAAAAAAAAAACAATTAAATTATAGCAACAAAGAAAATATTTGTATATTGTTAAAACAATTTGAAAGCACCCAAGCAGGCAACATCGCCCCGCCTTACGCAACTCACCCTCAATTACAGATATTCCCAAGATAAAAGTATTATTGATAATACTTAACGTGCAAGCATTTCCTGTCCTTTATAGTTGCTTAGAAACCATAAGTAATACGCGAAATTGAGATCTCTTCGCAGTCGATGATTGTATGAATTTTTGCTTTCACGGTAGATCGGACAAAATATATAGAAATCGTACCGATCAATCTTTACTTTGCCCTCCGATATCTATTTATTAGGTTCAATCAATGGTCATCGCTCGGGAATATAAATACAAGGCCGCGAGCGGATAGAAATTGAGATGTTATTAAACAATAATAATATCGTGATTCGAATATTGTATAGGAGGTTGTTGAGTTGCTATTTTGTATCTTATAAATATATTTTACTATTCTGACGTGCAACCTGAGTGGTTTCAAAATGGCAAACTTTAGTTTTTTTTTTAAATAAAAATTTAATCCGACGATTCTCGAATCGCGCTAATATTATTTATTTGAGACTTAACATATTATAGCTAACTTGTTGCTAACTATTGTGGTCTACCAGTTTGTTGTTCGACTGGTCGAGGACCCTCTCTTTAGTTCAGAGGGTGCACCCTACACACCCCTTCCTCCATATATCAATTATGAATGCCCTTAACTTAAAAATATGTATATTCCTGGTTGAGATGGAACTGGAGATTTATATTGATTTTTAACATTTGACATAAAAAACAAAACTCTTCCTAATACATTGATCAGGGAGAAAAACTTTAGTGATTTAATAAAAGGCATAGCCGTATGGAAAGAAATTATTTTATAGCCGTAGCTCGTAGAACTACCTCTTGTACCAAACACCTGTACTCAATATTTCTTCATAAAATATTAAGGATCCTATCTCTGGGCAATCTTTGCTTCGCAATCATATATGAAATTAGGTTCTGCGAATCGTATAAATGTGAAACACGTAGTTTAATATAACTTTATGGCTTAAGTTTATAACTAGCTGTGTTCCGCGACTCTGTCCGCGTGGGCTTTCATATAAACTTTGACCCCCCCATCCTCCCTTATAGCCCTTTTTTCCAGTCAAAAAGTAGCCTTTGTTTTCTCTCAGGCCATCTGCGTACCAAATTTCGTTCTAATCGGTTCAGTAGTTTTAGCGTTATGCAAAGACAGACAGACAGACAGAATAGTTACTTTCGCATTTATAATATTAGTATGAAAGTATGGATTATATAGTATAGAAAATATATGTGTTGTGACGTTTTTTGTAAGACACGAAACATTGCTGTATTCCGTTTGTTTAAATTACATTATTTTACAAAATAATTAGATATCACAAAACATAAGTAAAAAGTAAACTTCTGCACTACAATATTACATTTACCCTATCTAATAAATATAGACAAAATGTATATGCAATATTTCACGGTTGTACATCTTCACAATTTGTACTCAAGAAATTTTCAGAGGTGCGTTTACACTCGAAGTTATCGTGCTTCGCTTAAAACCAGAAGAGTAGGTCGAGAAACTTCTGGCACGCGGGTTCTACACACACAACTAATATCTTATTAGACATGTTGAATAGAATATTGGATTAAAGTATTAGATATTAGATAATGTTGATGGTTTTTTATGTGGGCAACCTAAAGGGCCAGCCTAGTAGAAAACGACAACCCCTAACCATAAATGCACATGGCTACACAACAACACAAGCACATGACTGACTGCTAGCATTTTTTTTTACTTCATTGGATTATTCTGCAAATGTCCTTTAGTAATTATTTAAAACAATCTGTAATAAAAATGATTGTATAAAAGTATTCGAATAAAATATACCTAAGTACATTATAAATTATTTCTGACATTCCAAGAAAATATTGTACATGAATTATTTTTCTTATTAATTCTAAATAAGTTGGCTATGGGTCTAATTTGGCGCTAAAAGCTTTTTCGTTTTACAAATTTAAACGTTAATTGTAATTAGCTCGAGAGAAATAAGACCTCAGTTAAAACAAGGTTGAATTTAATATTAAATCATTGATTAATATGGGCTGTAATATTTTGACTAACCTGTATTAGGTATATTTGGATTAAATATATTCTTAACTTATAGACATACAAAGATAAAACTTATCTTATAAGCTGAATACTTTTAATGAAGTCTTTACGGCCAAATACTCATACACAAATTAAATTTAATTAAATTATATTTACGCCTTAAGACTTGTAATTTTTACCGATTTAAGTTGTAGTTAAATTAAAGTTGCATTTCAATATCCATTCATTCAATATTACAAATGTCCTTACGAACATCATCCGCTAATGTTGTCTTTTTAGCACAGGTTCCCGCTAAAACAGCAAAAAGATTAATATAGATTATAAATTCTTTGAAAACAAAGGAGTATAACATAGAAACGCAATAAATAAACAGAACAGTCTTTCATTATATTACAATTAAAATACTACGAAACTATTCACCAAAGGTCAGTCTATTCCAGTAACACATTACTGTTATCTATAATAAATACCAGTTACATTCTACTTAAATCACCGATCGATAATCATGAATACAAAATGTAAATGTCATTATTTTGCGCGGCTTAGTCATTAGGCTGGTCGTGCTCAATTGGCACAACTCAGACCAAGCCTGATTAGTTACGTGCCAATGCAACCGCACTGTACTGTATACCTAAATATCTACAACGGTCACGTCGCTGTGATTTTGTCACTGCTATTTCACGCTGTTATTTTTCTGTGCTATTTTCACTATAAATTCGTTTAAGAATGTATAGTATTGCATGACTTGCATAATAATATTTTTCATACTACTGTATACATCAATTTTTCCTATAAATTTCTAAAATCAATTAAGCCATCTCGTTTTCGATGTCATACAAATATGTTAACCAGAAACTAAATGTTTCGCTGGGATTTATTATGAAAGTACTGAAACTACAGATTCTAAGCGTAAACTGATTAATTCCAGTGAAGTTGGCAACGCAATTCAAATGCACATAATTTGTGCTGAGTCATTTAGCGTTAGTTTGAATGTAACTGCACGTTAATTATAAAGCCAGTGAGCCTCAATCGCCCGATATCGACTGCCCTCGCCTGATTACAAACACCCTCCATTCTATAACTATGCATGTATTTCCTACTCGGTGTATAGTCTAAATGTTTAAGAGTTACTTAGATTTCAAAGTATAGCACAATCTTACAATTAACCTTTTTTTCTATTGCAAATATTTACAAAACAATTTAGAAAATAGTGTTCAAAGGTTTACCTTTGTTATATTTGTTTAATTACACATTTAATACAGAAAATTGCGGGTTTTTTAAATTAATGTGTTTTTGCAATCGACTCTTCTCACTTGATTTGTAACATTCCACATTATCTACACTTAAATATTATGATATAAGATGATAATTACACATTTATTAGAAGGTGTTTGGTAACAGGCGTTCTTAATTGTTTCGAAATAACTCACTTGATTAAGTTTATGCTATCTTTACTAATTCTTAGTCTGTGGATAATTCTGTCAAAAATGTTCCCGGCATTTATTCGATTTTTGTCTCGTCTTAAAACCATCCTTGTGCATTAACGAACGATTAAAAAAAGTTAAAGTTCTTGAGATATGCACTTACCAACACATTTTGTCGATTTATTTTTGTTTTTGGATGAACATAATATGAATATAATTTTTAAAGGAATGAATCTCTTCATTCAATACATGATGCACTAAAACATATTCTATACAGCTATTTCCACCACAGATCACATAAATAGCAGATCAAAATAAACAATCAAATACCACGACCTGAAATTATAATTGCGAAATCATAGGACGGAATGATTTAAATATTTACTCAAAGGCTCTAGCATTACGACGTCGAAATTGTTGATTGCGAGTGGTAGCTAAATGCTGAATGAATGTTACTCAAAAATTAATTGTAAATGTTAATAAGAAAAGCCTTTGAATGCTCCTTTGTTCTTGGTAAACGGTTAGTTCGTTGTTTGAAATAATTTGTTTACAATTTAATATTGTAGTTAAACAATAGGAACTACATTAAATAGTATTATGTAGTTATATCAATTCTTTAGAGTATAGACTATAGTCCAGTCAGCTATAATATTCGGTGCTGCACGTTTATATTACGTTCAGTCAGTGGTCCGAATGGTTAAGATTATTCTGTGTTTCACCGAAGTACTTATTTACAAATGATCAGCAAACCAATCTAATAGTTTAGAACTCTAAATCTACCAATAAACTAGTCTGTCTCCAATATTTTGAATACTATTTACTTAAGCTACAATTTTACAGTTGGCATTCCTTAAAACCTCTTCAAATGCCAATTTACTTACACAAAGACTGGCAATTCCGAGCCTCTCGATGGTCTTACTGGCAAAATAATTTCCAGTTACTTTCAATCAAGAAATAATGGTATTGGTTTCAGTGAGTTTTCGCTCACAGTAACCCAACTGGGTCAACCTTTGTAACGTTTAGACAAAAAGTACAATGTAAAACTTCGACGCTAATACTTTGCTTCTGGGTCAGTTTATTATGTTATAATTCCAGCTGTAAGTGCTTACAAAGCGGTAACCGTTTAAATTGGCTTCATTATACAGCAAAAGAGATTGCTTTGCCTGCTTTTGCACTTTAATTGTAGGTGTTCTTAGCGTTAAAAGGTCAGGAATATAAATACTGAAATGTCTAAAGTAACAATAGTAACTTTAGTATTTTATCAATATTAACGGATCATTACTATCGTAATATAATATGGTTCTTAATATGGTAACATAAATTGTAGAAAAACACAAGAGGAATTATCCTTTCGAGGATCGCCTTTTCAGAGGAAAAGATCAAAATTATTACAATCAGTCAATCATCAAAATATCATTGACACGTGATAATATAGTTACTAATGGCAGACCCTTGCGTGAATCAAATGTATGAATGACGATTTTAAACTAAAACAATCCACCAAATACAATTTCAGTACTAAAATTAGAAACAACATAAATAAACTACTAATTTTATTCTAGAACAACGTCACACGTTTAAATACACCTTATTGTGTTTGTAGAACAACAAAACATCAAAGCAATAGCTAGTGTCAAAGGTAAGACTATCCTTTGCTTAATTAAAGTCTTCCATTAAGGAGTAAAACAAAAGCTCAACACACAGACAAATGAATTAGAAAATATCCGCCAACCAATAACAATGTTATATCGAATACAATAAAAGCAAGAAAGTACATTAACGTAAGGAAGTGTCGGAAATACGAACCGCCATGCCTCACGAGAAATAAAATCGATTCTATTTGTCGAACTTATTCCAACACACGCTCTCCAAGAGCTTTAGTTAATTCATGAAGCACTAATGGACTGCATTTTATATGGTTACTTGAAAGTTTTCTGCTGGTTGCGACTATTAATTGCCGCAGGAGTGAGGCACAAAAAGAGTTAAAAGGAAACGTCAACGAGTAGTTATGCAATCGTAGGTGTGGATCGCGTTCAAGAAAGAAATAACATTAATATCAGGAGTACGTCCAAGTCGTCTTCCCAGTTCATCGTATAGAAAAAACCGCCACGGTCTAACATAACCCATATTCCTTCCCCGAAACCCATGGGTTTCCTATTAGGATTTCCCCTCTGTAAAATAGGTCGAAACCTTGTGCATTGACCTATCTAGTACCCTTAGTTTGACTTATAGATGAACTATTTACCCTTGTTTCACGCCCAGTAGTGCATATTTAAGGCTGCTCAACTCTGCTTTGCACTACACTATTTTCATTGATGCGGAATTCAAATTTCCAGCTCTCTGGTTGGCCAATTAACGGTACGGTTATCTCCACTTTAACAAGCTTTGTGCCATTAAAGACAAATCTATTGTATATTTCAAGCCTTTTTATCGATTTTTTCATGCAGTGACTACACATTAATTAATTAATATCCACAACCTTATGTACCAATGATTGTGGGTTCACATCTCACTCGGGAGCCTGAGTCCTGAATAAATCCTTAACGTACATATTTAAAAGTATTAAGTTACTTATGACTGATGATGACAACCAAGTCATAAAACAAGTTCTGCTAAACATGGAACTGGCGCTTTGTAATAGGACTAAGCTTATTATTATTATTATAAAGAAAGTACTTTTTATATTTTCTTTCTTCTAGAAAACTAATAATTCAACCAAGATTAATATTTATCACATTACATACGTACAAACGATAAAACGTGGAGCAAACCTTATCACATTATAATAATAATTAGTCTTTGTGTACGTAATTGAACTAACGGAGTGGTAAATTAATTGCGATTAACATTACATTCGGTTGCTGAATTGTGATTTGTGGTGGCATTGCCTAACGTAAATACGAAATAATTGATTATGTAATCCTGTATTTTGTATATAGGATATATATAAAAGAAAGTCGTGTTAGTTACACCATTTATAACTCGATAACGACTCGACTGATTTGGTTAAAGTTGGTAGGGTTGTACTTTAGAACAAGGAGAAGGACATAGGATACTTTTTATCCAGTTTCCAGGAGAATAATTTTTTTTTATGAAAGTCAACGCGGACGGAGTCGCGGGCAACAGCTAGTATAGGATAATAGCTGTATCAAATAAAACGTTTTAAATCGCATTCAAATTTAAAAACATATTGATTTGATTGAACTAGATATAATTTTATAAATAGATAGATATAGTTAGTAGTTTATGAAATTTACTTCATGTTTGCGATTTTATTGCAAAAAGTGAGATTTGAAATAATCCAGTTAGACAATTCAACAAATATGTATTGGTGTATTCATCTTTAAAATATTTTAAAATCAGAATCATGTTATACGTATACTTTTTGTTTCAATAATGCCACACATTTGACCGTATATATCGTGTGGAAAACTCAAAAGAACAGTTAAAATCTCTTATTATTTTTTCCAAACTCGTTTTCTCTTCTTTGACTAATCTTTTTTGCCTTCAACCTTAAATTGTTTCCGTGTTTACAAAACCGAGTAATCTTCGCCTACTGAGTTTTGTGATGTAAAGTCGACCCACAATAATTTTGATCAAAAAAGATTTTGTTATTGAACATTTATTTTTTTGTTTCCAATATTGTTTCTGGCTATTTTAAGCACCTTTATAATTATCATGTTACCAAGTACATTTGTGAAATTTAGTTCTTATAAAGATGAAACATTTCTATCAAATTCGAAGGTGCTTAGTGACTTAAAACGTATTTTCTTGTATGAATAGACAGATACGTGAAGCTAGGAAATAGGTCGTTAACTCAACTCACGTTCTGAGTGTACCGAGGAAAGAATCTAGTCTTTTCGACAGCATTTTATGTAAATGTTCAAATGGTTTGTGGTTTCGAGCATTTGTTATATTAAAAGTATTTGTTAGATATTATGATTTATTATTTCTTAGAGATAAAAGATCTATTTTCTCATTCCCTCAATCTTAATTTGTGATAAAATTCATGCTTTGTTGTAAGAACAAACATGTATTCTGGATAATACTGATTTATTAAGAAAAGACAAACGTCATAATATTAGATTTTTTCCTCTATATTTTTACTAAATGAGCTGAGAATTTGAAGAGAAATAATCTTCACCGAGCGTCACTTGTTTCAAATTAATTCGAGATGTATTAGAGAAAGTATTTAGGAGCCCAAAGGACCGAACTGATAATATCCTCCATCATTGGAGACGGGAAACGTTCCGATTCAAAGGAATAAACAGTCTTCTAAAGACACGTAGGGTTAATAAAGCTGCCAAAGGATATTTTGGGACAATTTGAGCCAACATCAAAGCAAAATTGCGAACAGTTTCTTGGTTTCTAAGAATCAGTTAAGAGTAGAAAAACACTACGGCTCTTTGTTTCGTACCGAGTTTCGGAAAATTATTTTAAGATGCCTTTGTTCATTTAATCATCACAGTTACGCAAACTGGAATTAATTCTTTTATGATTCAGAGAATTAATATTTTAACAACAATGAAACGATAGCGGAAGAAAGAAAAGGAACTTTTTGATTTATTAACATGAAATTTTAGAATCAAGTCAAGCTTATTAAACATATAATAATTTGAATAAATTCTTCAAAGTAAATCTAAGTAAATTACATCAGATAAAGAAAACCAGCTCCTCAAGATTACCTACTCAAAAACAAGCGGTCCTTTGTTTCAGAAAAGACTAATAAAGACAATAATTTTGCCGTACGTGTTTACAATAGCGTATATTGTATTGTCTGAACAACAAACAACTTACACTTTATCTCCGAGGCCTTAGGAACTTGGGCCATCCGTCTTGCGGAACATTTATCGACTCTGAACGAAATCTCGGATTTACAGAGCCCTTATTGACGTAAATCATTGCTGAAATGGAATCTATCAGCCTGGTCTTAGATAATGGAAGGGACAGGGAATCTTGATGATGACATTGGGTTTATCTGTAATGATCTGTTGTTTAATATAAATGTGTTAGTCTACGTTTTGTTAGGTCTAATTAACAGTGAACAAGATTTATATTAGGTTATAGATGATCACATACATTTGGAAGCTTTAACCCAATAAAGTTGTTAGTTGTTACTTAATTCATATAACATTTTTAAGCATAAGAGCATATTATACCTGCTCCGTTCCGTCGTGGGTAGAAAGCCAATTAAAATTTTATCACACTGGGCATGTGAAATATATGGGACGCAAATAATAGTAAATAATATGTATATTTTGGTTTAATATAATGATTAGTATATTAAGGGGAAAGCATTATACTTGAAGTCTTACGTTATTGTCTTTGTATCGAACCGAACACACAGAGCTCTCTAATTAATACTGAAAGGGAATCAATTTTGTTGGGGTGATTTCAGACAATATTAAAGACAAGAAAATCGAAATTACAACGAGCTTCCTTAGAAGCTTCATATATAGTTGAGGTCAGTTCTAATAAGTTTTACAGAACGTACTTATATTTTATTACAGTATATTTTTATAAAGCAGAAACATATCAATACAATTACGAAGTAAGCATGACCGGTAGTTTTTTAAACGATTGTCATATTATTATGTATCTCAAAAACTGTCTACATAGTTAGTCTATGTACATCAATAGAAATGTCTGTAAATTCTCTTCTTCATTTCCAAGCATGGTAGGATGAATTTCCATGTTTCTATAACAATAAATGAAGCCTGAATTCCGTTTGAACCAGCATCTTAATCAAACTTTAACCGACGTTAACATCTAAACACGTATCCATTAAACGTAAGAAACAATACAAATAATGGGACATTGTTCTGAAAGGATTCGCGTCAGATCAAAGAGAACAAGATGAAGTTAAACAGAGGCTTCCTGCGCCGCAGAGTCAATTGTATTCAGTCTAGTTCTATTTACGTTTGATGTTGTCTTTAATGAGAGATTCAAACGAGCGTTTAAGTGGTGATTAATTTTTACTGGTGCTAGTCTGTTTTGGGTTTGGGAACATGCATGGAAGAGTAATTAAGGAAATGGTATTGGAAAATAAAATCGTTCTTTCAAGATAAGATAAAGACTTGTGAGTTGTGAAGTACATTTTGTTGTATTAGTGTGAGAGAAAACGGCATGAGATGTAAGGTATATTATGAGTAGATTAGAGTGAATAGGTTGTAGGTACCTAGATTGCCCCTTTACATAAGCTGTTGTTCTTGTTTCTAATCTTACTTTTATCATATCCTAACCTGATCGACCTCCAGCATTACCTCTGCTCCATATTATTACATTTAAAGTACCTTACTTTAATACTTAGGTAAATCGTTTAATTTCATTTAATACACTTAATTACACTTCCAATCTCCATATACAATATTTTTGTATTCTATGACCATGAAGCAGCCAAACTAAATTCCAATACCTCAACATAATATTATGCTTAGTCATCGACGTTAATACTTCAAATAAAGCTGTCAATAAAAGCTGTAAATAAATATTTATCTACCTAAGTCCTATTTCAGAAACGTCACAGCCATCTCCCTGGAGCTGGGTAGACGCTAAAAATTGAAATGGAAGCTTCTCGAAACGTCGAGAATTACAAATAGAATTTAGCTATGTTTAAAAAGATTTAAGCTTAAAATGTGTTAATTTGGAATGACACTAGAAGTTTCATTTGATAATTGGTGAAATTACCATCCATACTAACTAATATTATAAACGCGAAAGTATCTCTGTCTGTCTGTTTGTCTCGCTTTTATGCCAAATCTACTGAACCGTATTGCAATTTGATACATAGATAGTCTATGTACTATATCTAGCCTTTCTCAAGTTTTAGGAATATAAAAATTCTATAAATAAGTGTCCGAATAAGGGAAAAAAAATCTTGAAAGTAAAATAATATGGAACATTTATGGATAATTTAACCAAATTATAAATAAATGGTATCCAAAGTGTTTATTCTATTTTCTTGTGAACCTTTATAGGTACTGATATATCGTTGATAATATTTACTAGTAAATAGACTTAAAGAAGTAATTGTCGAATAATTGGCGATATATTAAGGCGTGTAGTCATTAGGCTTTAGCTATCTGGATCTTTGCTCGGTAATTGCTATCATTTGTAACGAAAACATCACGCGACTTGAGAATCACGGTATTACCTCGAATTTCTACTAGCAAATTCGTATTAAGAACATTATATTAGTAAATATCGTTATATTTAGTATCTTACTTAACTTACTAAACAATTTAATAACTCCTTTTAGTTTTATTTTAGGTTAGGAGTTCTTTTTTTAAACCCTTTTTTTATATGGTTCTCTTTGGCGGAATTCTGTAAAATTCTAGAAAGTAAACTAAAATTAGATAAACAGGCATTTTTAAACTTAAGATTTAAAACCAGCATAGCTAACTATGTAGGTCTTTAAAGTCATTGAATCGTCTAACTTAAAAAATCTTGTTCCCGCTAATAATTTGAAAAAGGAACGATTAGTGACATAAAAACAATCCATAAAGAAAAAAAAGTTATGGAAACATTCAATTTTTAAACGTAAATCGCAGATATTTATAGTTATAGGTAGGTATATAGAACATCTAATATAGGTTAACTCTGAACCTAATATCGCGGTACACTTAATAGCCAGTATTTGCTACAAATAGTTTTTCAAACTAATTATCTTGTCCTGCACAAGCTAGTACGGAAAGGTTGTTTATTTTTGTTCAGGGCCTCAGTATAACGATACTTAAAAGATGCTTTAGTCTTTAATATATTTCGTTTTTCTATCTTATTTATGTTTGAAAATACGAATAACAGTATAAAGTTTTAAAAAAAATGGTCAGTTATTTAATTTGTATCTATATCTTCGCACAGCACTTAGGTATATAATAATTATTATAATAATTATTATTATCTTTATTAGGCAACAAGAGAGCCATAAGAGTACATTGTAAAAGTTATAAAATAACATTCAGTCACACTCTAAAATAATATGTCTATGTATTTATAAATACACATTAATTCGATTTTTTTCTAGGAAGATCCAGAAAACGTAAAGGGGGTTGTCCATAGATTCCAAAAGTGAAGTCAAAATAATGTTTTGGGACTTAAGGAGCCGTGCCCAAAAAGCCGCCACTCTCGTCCTCTATATCAAATGGTATATTTAATTTTGACAATTCCGCTTTTTGTAACAAAGAATCTTAGTTTTCGAGATATTATATATCAGTATAATATGTATATAAGTCGTGTAACAGAAATACCTTAGTATTAATTCACAATTTAACGAAATATGTGTTTCGACATATTAAAATTATCGGTATTTACAATTGATTTTCTTATAAAAAGAATGTGAAATAACAACGATAAGATCTAAGCACTTTAAAACGTTGTCATCGAAACTTTTTCAGTTAAAACGCGCGAAGCTCGGTTGCCAGATGCAAAAAAAAATAAAA
Source organism: Eurema mandarina (assembly GCA_018238005.1). NCBI lineage: Eukaryota > Metazoa > Arthropoda > Insecta > Lepidoptera > Pieridae > Eurema > Eurema mandarina. The sequence goes on from DWAJ01002711.1 coordinate 16,032, forward strand.
AAACGAATACATTAACATTAAAGTAATTTACAGCGGGTGTGGGCATGGTTTTGTCGAGTCCTGAAAGAACACGTATTTTCGCTGTATTGTGCCACAATGCTGGCAAGTAAATTTTAATTAAAAACTCTTAATTGTGCTGCTTTTTTGCTAGCCATTGGCTTTAAGGAGAATGATTGCGATTTTTCGCTTTTGTTATAAATAAACATTAATTTGTGGTGTGAATTATCTATTATTTATTTTTTCTCAATACTATAATATTTTTTTTAGTTAAGTCCAGTCTAGGAAATGGCGATGTTTTTATAATAATGGTAATGTTTTAACGCTACCGATAATATACGTATTACGTATAAGTAGTTTAAAATGTCGATAAATAAGATCCCTAATAACGTTCAAAACACTTCATAAAACTAAATCATTACACACATCATACAGATCTCGTAGTATCTACCATAAATGTGTACTCTTCTCGTATTTTTTTTTTATTTATTTTTTTTGCAAGAAATGTCCTACATGGATTTCACTTTTAACTAAACTCGCCAAACTTTTACGTTTGATGGCGAGAGGCGCTCTTTTTACATAACCAATACACTTTATAATCTATTATTTTGAGTCACAAAATACGAAACAATAGTTT
>DWAJ01002712.1:0-16664 GCA_018238005.1 Eurema mandarina
AATAATATGCAAAGCTACACACATACTAAATGTTAAATGTATATTATAAGATACTGTACATATTCAAGTTCATCGTATGATCTAGATAAAGACGAATAAATGACAGTAGCACTTGTACAAAACAAAAGTTTTTTATTTATAAAATACTTGCAAATAAAGAGCTCGCTTTTAAATGACCTTACACTTTAAACCTCTAAAAGATACCACGAATGGGTATTTTATATAAATTTTGATATATTTTAATTCAATTTCGCAAAAAGTGTTTGTTTCATAGTTGAAAGCCGAACAGTTAAACAGTGACCTCACTGTACCTACTCTTCATCGTGGAGGAATTGGAAATACCTCTAAAGTTTAGACCAAGGAGAAAATTTCCAACCATTCAAATAGCTGACCATCCTAAGTACATACATAAAACCACATACTGTGTTTATAGTTGAACAAACAAACACATACACATTATATAAAACCATCAACTTGTAAGATATTGTAACCTTAAACATTCCTATAATCGCCGTCCTAAAGATACCTAATATATCGCCCCCAACATCAAGTTTCCATTAGCTTACCAACCACGCAAATCGACACCTATAGGCTATACAATGTATAAATGACGTATATTCCACTTCCACGCTATACCTACTTATGCAAACTGTAAACATATTTGCATACATTGATTTTGATATAACCTTGATCCTTAATAATACTATTAGAACGAAAAGTTTGAAAACACGCCTGCATCGGTTATCTTTTCTTCCACGCACAAATCTACTCAGCTATGGAATATATAGTACATTAGATCCTTTATGAGCACATGAAATAATATCTATGTCCTGTGTTGCAATAAAAACTATGCCATTTGTTGGTTTGCAGTCGAAATTGCTTCAAAAAACTTGTCAAAAATAACCACTACTAGTTTTTAAAACTCCTTGTTTTAGCAATCTCATTAAACTTAGCCATTACTTAAACACTAGCCACACACACACACACACACTTACATATACACACAAAGGCATTCATACCGTATGCATATAACTTCCGTCGCATATATCGATGCGACGAAATGAATGGTATAATTGAGTTAATAGAACCAGTTTAATATTCATTCTCGCTCGCGAATGTGGGTCATATTGAGTGTTTCGTTCATTCGTTCGCAGCACTTTATAGAAGCGAAATTGTAAGACGAGCGGTACATTTAATAGAATTGTATAAACAAAACAGGAAACGAAAACTTATAAATTGATTATATTTCACGTAATTGAAATCTATACAACAATTCTAAATAGACTTTTGGCTAAATTTAATTGACTTCTCGATTACTGAACCGACTTCAAAAGAAAATCACCGTAAACTACACTATCCATAGGATTGTATGGTACCCCACTAACTATATTAACCGCATAGGCTATAGAAATAATTATTTAAATTATTCTTGAATACCTCGGGCGAAAAGTGGCTTGACCGACAGTATAGATCAATATACTCAATAAATCCAAAACAATACCCTCCACATTCAAAATATATTTACATCTCTGTCACCCATTAGCTACCATACCATCCCATCCCATCTCATCTCATCTCATTTTTCGTCGGTTGTCATTAAAACATCCATTACCCGACAACCGCCGACCCATTTAAGCGGCGGCTACGCTCCGCCCGCGGCGCTGCGCACAAAACCGCACGATACAGCCTTGAAATTTTAATACAACCTCAGTTTTAGTTCCGTGCAACGTTTAATCGAAAAACTACGTTCATTGTCGATTGTGGAGTAATTAAGTGCAAGGTTTCGGTATTGGCGGTAAAAAGTTATTCCTAATAATTTCCCTGTGTCGTTCTTGTATCTGTACTAATAATATAAATAAATAAATATATATTTTTTCAGGATATTTATAAACAGCGCCATCTAGTTGCAAGCTAAGCAGAAGTTTGTATTATGGCAATTAGATGACGGAATAAATTACATATACATACTTTTCTTTTGTAAATACATACATACAATACATAGCAACACCCAGACCCCAGAAAAATACAAATGTAAATTACAAATATATTTTTCCGGTGTGGGGATCGAACCCTCGACCCTTCGCGCAGAAAGCAGTTGTGCTACCACTGCGCCAAAGGTCGTAAAATTGTTTGTAACGTTTGTTTGTATGCTCTCTTAAAATGGTCTTTAAAAAGTACGCGACAGAACTTATAAGTATATGTTCTATTGTAAGATTGACTATACTTTTTGAATAACTTTTTTTAATATACAGAAAACGATTCAACAACTGTATTTGTAGATAATAATATTATATCTATTGTTGTTCAGAGATTCAACATATCCACTCAACATACTACATGCGTACTGTTTGTATGTCGTCACCAAACGTAGGACGCAATAATTATATTTTCCGACCTTGCTGTATCGTATCTACTAAATGTAATTTGCATTACAACAACCATTGTAACTAACTTTAATTAAGCGCTATTTTTTTTTAATATAGCAACAACAATATGATTTAAATTAAAAAGGCGACATCTCATGGCAATACTAAATGCTACATTAGTAAGACTTAGGTTTTCTCATGCTTCTTTCAGGATTATACCACAAAAGAAACATCTGCTCTTGATAAAAAAAAATATAATTTTGTAAATCGATATATGTATATGCACAGTCCAAGCTATCATTATAAACGAAAAAAATACAATCGTAAGACCAACTGCGTCTTGTTAACCTTTGTTGAATAACATATATATGTCTTTATTTTATTTATTTGACATAATATAAAACATATTTATTTCGACATAATAATGTTAGTTGCAGCGAGATAAAAAAATGAATTTAATAAAAAAGCCTTGGCATGCTAGAAAATTGCCTATTACAACATTTTATTTCGTTTTGTCGTACCCACCTTCTACAATAAGAAAAAAAAATATTAATGCAGATAAATTGAAACTTAAACCAAGGCTGCAGAGTGCTGTCCGAGACAATTTAAAATGGCATTTACGAGAATGCGACATTACGTATTAAATAGCATTTTCCCAAAGTTGTAGGTAGGTATATGCAGACGATTTAAACTATTATTATATTACATTTTTATTTACATTCTTGTAATACATATTTTAATAATAACACCATGTTTGTATAAAACTTATTTAATAACAGATTATGTTAACGGAGCCAGTCTTCCACAACACAGGGAAACCTTCTGTGGAAGCTGTGCAAATGCAAATTTTGTACGTTTCTCAATAAATATATCTTTATTTTTTTATTTACAATCTCGAATTTAATAGCCCCTCCAGTAAATTTCAATTTGTATACAAATCATCAGCCTACGTCGTGAATTTAATTACAACGCATAATATATTAACTACATCATTCACCTACTTCATTCGGTGTTGTGTTGCTTTAATTAAATTATATTATGAGTAGGTACACAATATCAAATTGTTATCCTTTACACGCATCATGACTAAGCTTTAGTTAAAACAGACATATATCGTGTAAAATATACTCTACAAATTATTAGGTTAAAATTATGTTAATATACTCGTAGATATACATATTTTTTCCTTTATAGCCTTTTTTACTTTTTTTTTATTGTAAAGCCGGCAAACGAGCAGGATTAGATCTTAAGAAGTTAGTAATTATCCTTCTCATACATTTTTTAATTCAGGTAGGTAGGTATTTATTCTTATGTAAATGCCATTCTTCTGGCTTTTATAAAAAACACGCGTTGAGACAGATTTTTTTATGTTAAAAGAGCGCCATACAGTTTTTTGCCGTTTCTGAGGAAACTGCATTCTGCATGCATTTAATGTGGTTTTTTAATAAACTAACTTAACAAAGATTTAATGTGAACAATAAATCCCCATCTACTATGAGCGTCCACCACACATTACGACCATAACAGTCATAACACATTCCTTGCACTAAAACCATAGTAGATACTAGATACTAACCATTACTGCGAGTCAAGATAACATTGCGTCTTAGTAAAACCTACGATTGGCATTCAAAATGGCCGACGCGAGCATTAGGAGGTGACGCTTAGCATACATATTATGATCCTTGTACGGTATACGACTATATACGCATACTGGATATACGTTATTGATATATTATGATGGTTGGTAATAAATATTGATTGAGGCACCTTATTTCTTTAACTTATACTTTGTATTGATTGTTCTTGATGGAACTGCATGCTTTGTTTAAAAAACTATTTTTTTGGTCAACTATGTACATTTTTATCGTGGCAGAAGTTTTTAAAAGGCGTGTTAGAAACGCAAATGCACTGAGAAAGCCTATTATTGTATTCCAAGAAACAAAAAACGACTAACAAACAATTAAAAACCAAGATTTCATATACACATTTGTATATCAATGATGAGACTATGTACTTACAAATTTTCTATATCTTACAATTATAGTTTCTACAGAAACTACATTTCGAATCGATGATACAATTGTATTGTACCTACGAATGACGCTTCAAGTATTCCACCTACTATATAGATGAATAAAAATGTCTGTCTGTGATAAAAATTCTGAGACAAATTCAAATTACCTATGTAATACAAAATCCAGTCACGTTTAAATCATTTAATACATAGAATTATACCTATCTACGTGCGAATCACGTAAAAAGTTAATTCCCTGAAACTTAAAGCGACTTTGAGCGTTTCAGCGGTTTCTTGCTCTCAAAGTTTTCGGTTGGCCTTCTGCCTTTTGGAACACTGTAAATGTTCTGGAAATTGTTTAAATATCTGGTTGGCTTCGAAAAGTTATGAAGAATGGACTGGCGAGTTAAGTAAAGCTATAGAATCAAAAGTTAAGAGAAAGGAAGGATGAGACCTTCCTCTGAACCAAAGGGAGGATCCTCGACCAGTCGAACCACTGACTGGCCGTCAAGCCCGATGGTTCCATGTCGAAGAGTTGTATGCTGAGTCTCGAAAAAATATTATAAGCGCGATTGAGAACTCAGAACTCGGCGTATTAGTAGCGGACGCTACGAAAGTAGGTACTTCATCATATATAAGTACCTACTTACATATTTTACGTTCTTTCTTATTTTATATCAATACGGCTCATATTTATCAAATCGACGAGTTCATCAACACCTACATATACACGATACATTGAGATAATGACGCTTACATATAATTGCCTTGATATACCTACAAACAGTTTTTTTAATATCTAACTACATATTACGTTTGGTTACTGGTATACACATTATCCCTCTTTCAGTACTTTTTACCTTTACCTTTAGATATTATTATTTTCTCATAGGAAAGCGAATAAACGAACAGGACACATGAGATCGTATGAATATATAATCGATTTAATCAAAATATACGAATCTCAACATTACAAACGCCTTAACCACCCGTCCCAGAAAGAAAATCCATTTCAAACCTGTTACTAAACAAAACAACAGAATCGCAAATTACCAAGCTTTCAAATTCAATATTAAAAGCTAAAAACTAACCTTTATTAAATCTATTCGTACGACTGCCCTTCCGATAACTTTGACCCTATTGAACGCGATTACTCATATCCTTCGTAATTCTATTTTAAACACTCCTTTGAATCGTTAAACGGATCATAAAGTTACTCTAGGTCCGACAAGTGAGCGCAAAAAAATATGCAACTGTATTTTAATTTTAAAATCCATGTACTTAGTTATGTAAAAAAAGTTTATGTCGCGTATGTGTTACAAATTGTATACAGTAGTGTTATTTATACTAAGTAAATATACTGAGTAAAATATTAAAAAAAAAACAATTAAAAAATCAAAATTTTATGTACCAATATCGGAAATACTTTACCTTCGAGAATAGTTAATAGAGCACAGAAACATCCCGTAATAACATCAATCGGTTAATATATATATATATATATATATATATATATATATATATATAATATATAAATATATATATATATATATAGGTATAAAATATAGGTACTATACAATGTCCTTAGAAATCCATCATTTAATGTTTAATATTACCTACGTTAAAAATAAAAAATGAAAGACATTGTCTTCAATACAAATAAGAGATAAAGTTTCGTTGACACCCACCTGACTGCAAGATAATACAATAATGCACTTTCAAAAGATACATATTACAATCTATTTATAGAATATTCTATGCATTTTATAGTTATGAAAGTACCAAAATTTAAAAAATATAAACCGTTACGTATATCAAGTTAATAATCTCTATGGAACTCATCATAATTCAAACATAGAAATCATACATTTTCTTTAAAAATCTCAAGGTGGTACTTTCAGTCCCGGAAAAAACCTCTAAAGATATAACAAATCATATTGGTTCAAGATCAAAATATTACCATTTATAGCCGTTATCAGTACATGCCATAGGCAAATATTTGTTTACACATATACCACAGATAATACAGACATTACGTCGTTGATAAGATACCGCGAGCAAATACCAAATAAAGCAGACGTTTTCGTCAATAAATTATAGTCAACGGAACAATACGTGAGTTCTTGAATATCGCAATGTTACTGGTTAGTTTCAAACGAATAATAAAAAATAATCAAATCACGCGGTAATCCGCATTCGAAATACGAATATACCGCACCAACAGGTCCGACAGGATCGCAACGAAACAAATATGTAATACAAAACACATTACATACGATTTACTTTTTTTTTTCACTGTTCAATCAACTCTCGGTCGGTCTTCATTAAAGACTGGCCGGATACACTGCACTTTTGAAAAAAAAATAAACTTAATTCGACCAAATTCCTCAGTCTCCACTCACGACACTTTTTTCACAGCACGTGTTCGAAATTTGAATTGGTTGAGCGCGTGTAGCGCGTCAATGGTTTAGTACGCGACTGACGTTGGCGGCGCGCAGAACGTCCCTACGGCGGCGGCACACGCCCGAGCCAGTACCAAACATAAATGCCACACCCTACAGTTTAATTCTTGAGCTTTTCTCGTAAACATAAACAGCTTGCTGTAATAAAAGCTGACTTCCAAGTTACAGTTTTAACTACTTCGAAAGTTTATGAATAAAAGCGATTTATATGACTAGTAATGATTTTATGCATTCAGAATTTTGGTTAGCCCAAAAGTAAAAATCTATTTGCAAACGTAAATTACAAGAGAACATCTATTTGCAAGAGAAACGTAATGTATAATATTTATTTTCCTCTTTCCTTAGGCCGTTGCAAAACATTGGTTTTCCCAATCTAGATAAAAACTTGTGGCGCCTAGGTATTAATACTTATCACGCATCTTAAAATAACAATTACACTAGATTCCTCCACCTCCTCTTGACGTCCATAGTCCATACTCCATACGATCAACAACATCTTACTAATATAAATGCCAACTTTTATGAAAATCTTTGGATTTTTAAAACTCATTCACGTAAAAACTACTAAATGGATTCGATTGAAATTCGGCATGCATGTAGAATAGACCCTCGGATACGATACAATACACATAGACATACGATATTTTATATCCCAGTATCGCCCCGGGATGGGGAACTACGTCTAGTTCTCTATATTAGGTAATTTTCGTTTCAGACAAATAAACTTATCGCCCTATCGACGGACATAGTCCGTTGCACCAATCCCATGTGTACCTACTGAAAAAAAGGCCCTTACGAGTCTATAAATAGTGTAAGAGTGTGTATGTATGGGCAGTAACGGACGATATCTTGGTTAATCGTTTGTTTACATTACATGTTTACGTGTAGCTAGGGTTGCGATAAAGGAGATAATGTCTTACAAGTGTTTTTATAATTGTTGAATAAATCTAAAATTGCATGTTACAAGTAAAAGTAACTAGGAAAGTGTTCAAAATTGTTCAATCGTTTTGAATACAAGAAAAACTTAGCATATGTAAGAATAACTTAATAGCACACTTAACTATTTCAACTATACCAAAAAAAAACGAGTCACAAATGTACTAAATACAACCTTATTAACGAGCATTTCTGCCAGACAACCTGAATATTAGATCTCTTTCTCATACTATTTGCGCACTGTGCGCGTTCAAGTTCGAGACTATCGTTTATCGTTTACTACATACATACATACATACATATATGAAACAATCATTGATCAAGCGTCAACAAGAAACACTTTTCCTGCAATATTAATGAAACAGCGCTTCCTGTGATAGTTTCTTCGTCGCGCAACTTTGAATATTTATGAGTGAGCGAGTGACTTTTAATGAGTCGGTTATATGATCGATGGTGGATATGAGTCGCCCGAGCGGTGGCTATGAAGCTTGGCTTTTTATCTTAATATCGTCTAAGCTTCTTGTTCCTTCCATTCATTTTTAATTCAATCGCTACGTAGTATAAAACAAAATCGCTTTCATTGTCTCTAGTATGGTTCAATCTTTATAACTGCGCAATCAATTCTCTGTTTTTTTTAATAGATAGAGTTATTCAAGAGGAAAAATTATATGTACATATACATGTGTCATATATGCGAGCGAGGGGGGTCGCTAGTTTAACATAAATACATATTGGGCTTGGTAGTCTAGCTCTTAATGAGAAGTTGCATCTCTTAGCAAAGTCTGTCTAAAAGGTTTCTAATGTACCAACTATGGATAGTGCTATGAGGTACTACACGTCACAGGCTGCAATACCATCAGCATCACCTTGACTCCTGGCAATCCAACAATAGATAGACAATCACATCGCTTCATTAAAACTTTACTTACGCACACTTGTGAAAAAAAATTCCTGTACGGTGTTTCAACTAATACAACTTACGGTCCATCAAAAAACCAATCATATGCAATAAATAGCGGTTCGAATTTCTTACTATGACGTGTAAACAAAATCGATTCGTAACTAATACACAAAGAATTACTTCATTATTTTGCTGATACAGAGTCTTATTATGTGTTAGTGTTACAAAACATCAAGTGGTTCAACGCTTACACGATGACGTAGACACTATAATAGTGCTTCTTATACAAAGTACCTACCCTTCCGAAAATCCAACTGCCTACTAAGCAACTTACCAACTTCGCATATAAATTATATTCTCCATATACAAATTAATGCGAAATCAAATAGCTGAAGCCGTAATCGAGTCAGCGCAAACACGCTAATTGTCGACATTTTGTGACGTTCATCCAATATGCTACGCGCTCTGTGTCTCTGAATTTATATGAGTACTGAATTTACCAGACCTACGTTATAAGTTTGATCTCGTCACATCTCAAGGAAAGTAGTAGTCTTATTCACTGTATCCTCATGGCTGATGGTCGTGGTTATCATTATAAACCCCAGTTGGTGTAAACTACTATTTGTCTCCAGGCTGCCCTGTCTTCCGTCAGTTGCATCTATCCTTGCCTTTCCACGCTGCAGCTATACAGTCGGTCCATCGATCTCGTGATCTACCTCTACATTTCTTTCCTTCCAAATTGCCGACTACTATGATAATAGTACATACTTGATAAGTTAAAAATTAGCAATAAATGATGCCATGAAACATACATTGTTGATTGTATTATGTATTAAAAAAAATTATACTATTTCAGGATGTTTCTGATTTCATTTATTCTAATCCAATCGTTTAGTTTTTTTATGTATTTAATTCACACTATTTTTTTAAACCGCTTCTGCCCAGACAATTCTAAGACTTTAGACACGATATCAAACTTCTAAATTAACAGCTACGGTATAAATCTAATAACAATATCTATTGAATGTCCGGCGAATACATAAGACGCAAATCGGAAGTCACGATTCTTAGCACGCGTCGGCCATACTTTCTTTTTGTAACCGTTTTCATTATGATTTAACCTACATCACTTCATACTTATTACTGCAATAACTCTCCTTGGTATTCATGCTCTCCTGGTACTTTTTCAACGGCCGTTACGAGGCCGCTAAAAGCAAACTTTAACATAAAATTTATTTATTCAGATCAGCTCAATAATAAATATAAAAATACAGGTAATAGAGCTTGCTATTTGGTTAATGTATTAAATTCAGATTTTACAATCGACCTTCAACGTTAAACTTAAAAAATAACTTTTCATAAAATTAATAGAACTAATTGATGACTTTTGACATCTGATATGTAACTTCTAAAGATACTTGTAGCACCGATAGTTTGTTCAACATTAAAGACAATTTATTTCTATCTAAGAACAAATAAACATTTTCGCACAAAATCAAACCGCATTCATCAAGCGCTCATTAGCAAAGTTCTCGATATCAACAATTACTGTGAGCACTCAATCATTCTTAACGAGCGAGTCACAACATCGCTAATATGGCATCATCTGTCTTCATTAGATAAATTAAAAGGCCGAGCAAATACTAAGTCAACAGACACATTTCTAGCGATATTTCACCGGTTTACAAGAAACGCATTGCGGAAGTTGTAATTGATAATGGTCCGTCACAGAAATCGTTGAACCTCCTCTGTCATTATGCACTCCTGGTACATTTTCCTTTTAATTATTTGCTGTTTTTAACTTTTTTATTCTGCTTAAATGTGTCCTTTGTTAATTGAGTAAATAAATAATAATTAATCATCTATTTCTTAGGTTTCCGATTGTAAAATCTAATTTCTTTCATAATTTTAACACCTATATATAGGCATATAAAATAATAGTATAGAAGATAGATCGATACCATAACACTTTATAATAATTTGACAGATCAAACAATTTTAAGCCAAACTACGAGCTATTCACAGGATCTCAAAAAACGCATTGCGGTATAACTTTTTCCTTCAGCCATATATTTCGTTTTCAATTTCCTAAAGCGTTCCATATTTTAATCCCTCTACTTAGAAAGCATCATAGCCTCAAGCATAAAATATATTTACAATGTCTACAGTTAATTGGTCATTTAAAGACGAGTTTGTGTAAAAGGCAATAATTGACAAATGACGAGTCAAATCATCAGGAAAGTCAATTGAAACCCTCCTTTCCCATCCGGATTTAATATAAAAAGCCAAATTGAATGCCATCGACCTCTGGCACCGGGGGATCGCTAATTGAAGAGATTCGCACATCGCACTCTCTATCCCTGTGTAATCTAATAAAAATTCAATCACGTTACTTTTAGAAGATTGTACTGAAGCTAATCAATGTTTGTAATAGAGGATTTTACGACATTGGATCTTTAGAGCAACAAAGAAATCCTAAACAGCGTCGAAACTCTCAACTTTCTTATTATTGCAGATTACCAGGCGGTATTGGAACTTTAAAATTTGGAAACTTGGATGCTAGCTTATTACAAACTAATACCATCTGTTTTTCACAATAGTTTCTATACGAGCTACCATCATTGAAGTACGTGTCCTCCCATTTTCCAGATTCTCATTCTATGTAAAGCCACATTCGTATGGAATGTTTTTTTTATTCTATTAAGTGGTGAGACGAGCTGGACTGATGGTAAGAGAAACGCCAGCCCATAACAAATGCAGTGCTACCCAGAACTTTGCTCCGGGGTGCACTTCATGTACCTGGAGCACTTATCTAGCCACACACACACAAGTTACGTGTGCGACATGTCCACATCGCAGGAGCAATCGGCACCCTGTCGCATGACACTCGAGTGGATAATTGGAGCCATCCTGCCGCCTGCCGCCCGCTGGCCTTCACGTTGTTTACTCTATCGATATTCCACTACACTACACTGCACCGCAGTGGACTGGACGCCTTTGTTTTTACAGCTAAACGCGCCAACGATAATGGTATCGCTTGCTTTGAAACTTGGAAACTTTATTCGACCGTTACACTAAATACTGACGGCAATTTTAATAATTTACTTGTATTAAAATATTCTGCTTAATAGTGGTTACTTTGTAAACTTAAGAATTGAGCCCGTTTAAGCTTATTAAAAAGAGGCTTGATAACTGAAGGGTCTTTGCGATATGGACGTTTAATAATATATATAACGATAATTTAAAGTACCGTTCATTTAATATCTCCGTCTTTATCATCCTAGTGCAAGGACAACGACGTATTTCCTAGACACAATCTGGATCTAAATAGGTACACAATCTCAGGTCATACAATATTCAGGCATCCCGTAGCTAGGTAGCTGTAATATCTTCCTCGTCCAACTTTTTCCATTGTTGAGAGCGCACGGTCGAAACACGCAAACAATTTTAAATAACATTTGTCTAGCTCGCAAGTGGGACGTGATAAGAATATCATGTAGACTGCAAGCGGAGCCAATGGCATTTGAAATATGCTTTTGCAAACGTCAGGTAAAGTAATGTCCTTTTCTTGCGGAATATTAATACATTACACGAACAAAACGCTATGAAGATGTATGAAACATTTTCTTCATCTTTCAACATATCTAATGCAACTTTGTTTGATTACGTAATACTGGTTTCGTTTTTCTCGCAATGATTTTTTTTTGTGAAAATTTCAGGTAAGAATAAAATCATATATGGCTTACAACAATATATAATAACGTATGTAAAATCAAAACCCTCTCATTTGCAGAAATTATATACCGTATGTCATTAAGACAACACGAAACAAAACTTATTTTTAAGCAATTGTGGCGCCTGTCGCCATTCTTAAAAATATCATCCATATCTACCTTTCAAATAACCAACTCTTATCTTTACTCTACATAATATTTTTAATTATATGCCGTACGTGGGACGTAACAAAACAAAATCTTATAATGTCTAGTCTACCCATACCCGAGAGCTAACGAAAATATCATTTCAAGCACCCTCATTAATTCCGATACCTCGAGGACAATTCTGCCAGAATCCACATTTCAAATATGATCCGAAAGCAATTTGGTCCCTCGCCAAAAACAACAGAGCGAAGCCTTCAAAATTAGTTTTCACACGTACGGTTCATTAAATATCGCGCCGGTATTGATTGTGAATTCGTTTAGGGGCTCATTGCTCGAAAACGTTTGGTAATTATTATAGAGTAATTGATATGTTTTAAATTATAGGACCTAACTTTGCCATATTCTATGATTGATTTAAGACAACACTGATCATTAGATATAGGTGTGAAAAAAAATCTTATTATAATTATAAACATTATAGTCCGGGATCCCTGGTACATTTTTCCAATTGATTACTATCAAGCTAATTTTTCGTGAGTAGCTTTATTTTGATGAGACGCCCAATAATTTCCTATACCAAATTCTCGATTGTGGAAGCTAACAGAGGTAGCAAGGATAAAATATGTCGATTTGGTGATTCTTAAATATTTATTAATAACTGATTTTTCTTGTGTTATATCTTAAGATAATTATCTAAATTTCTTGAAAAAATGTTTGTCCTACAAAATCTATGGTTTGATTAAAGAGTCCCCTCTTTCCAACATGTATCGATAACGAGGTCATCGTAAATTATTACTAACCAGCTGATTTATATTTTTACTTAGTTAATTATAAGTATTATTTAACAAACATATTGTCCTACAAATTTCGTGGTACCGGACTATTAGATTACAAAAAATACCTCCCTGTTACTTTATAATACACAAAAACCTTTATACGTGCTAAGCGTGAAATCTGATATGTAGCGTCAAAGTGAAATTGTGGTCAAACGCTTGTTATGAAAAAATCGGTATATGGACTTTCAACGAACGAACAGAAAGAATGCTTTAACAGCGACCGTTTACAGCACACGACGTAAAGAATTCCTATAATTAAAATTCTAGTAGCTGATTATGCATTCCTGTCGCTTCCAACCGACATATAACTGGAAGAGTAATAAAAATTTTCAACCAATTTTTGCAGAAACGGTTCGCTTTATTAAACTCTTTCGGTAATTGCGTGAAATCTGTTATAATCTGTTATAAACATATTTAATTGCTACTTAGATATATAAAGAATATATATTTATAAAATTTAACAAACAAAGTAAAATGTATACCTCATAACAATCTTTGAGAACAACGTCTCAGTTGTATTATGAATTATCACCTGTTAAGATCAGAGAATGATAAACCTTGCTATCTTAGAAACATTATACAGTGTATGAAATGCTACCGTCTGTTTGTCAGTACACTTTAATACAATATATAATCTATAGTAGTATATTTATATCATATTTAAATTTATAAGAGTTCTTAGTTTTAGATAACAGATCAGGTGTGACGTCAGTGATTACAAACGACCCCTTTTTATATATTTTTCGACTAAATACATTGAAGTCGATATCACACAACGTTACCATAGTACCACCATACTATATTATATAGTATTAGTTTAAAGAAAATAGAAGTAGGTATTTCCACGACTTTTTAAAATCATATTTCAGTCGTCGTAATGATAAATAACACGTAATTTCACTCTCTAAATAAAACCTAGCGGAAGAGGCCTCCATTACAAAATAAACTGATAAGTATGACTTTCATTAGATAACGCTCATAGACATTTTAACTGGAGCTCAAATTTGAGTGAACCTATCTGATCGTACGAGTATAACTAGGCCTTTGCTTATCCTACTTCGGGGAATTTCCAATAGGTGTACGATTAGATATTGAAATGAAATTCTAACGTATCGAATGCAGCGTGGGTGTGCATAACACCTCTATACGTGGAAAAATCACGTGTGACAAACTGTTTGAATGTCGTCTACCACCCTCTCCACCTGCTCTGTGTGTGACATATCTCAACGTTTGAAACAGAGTGGGAGTGACGTAGGCTTTTGCCTAACCTTTGGGAAAAACTATCACAAGAAAATTGCCAAAACAGTGTCCACCTTTGATATGGGTTCGTTCAGATTTAAACATTAAATTATACTGTTTGGATACTGTTTCGTTTTAACTTACACTATAAACGTCAAAGTTTGTAATGTGTATGTGTATGCTTGGTAATCTTTCACTCTAATGTATAAAAATAGATACGGTTGATCCATTCGCGGAAGACTGTGAGAGGCGTCCTCGTCTGTTTTTTTTATAATATGAAGAGGGGAGACGAGCTGGACTCCTGATGGTAAGAGTAACGCCAGCCCATAGCCAGTGCTACCCGGAACTTTGCTATAAAGCCCAACTCAAATTACACCGACGCTCCCCATTTGTGTCCTGTAGTAACATCATTTCGTGCAAAAAACTATACTAGATCCTCCACACATAGACACCTTTTAGTCCTGTCAGGTTTCCTTTAATATACCATAATATTTTTTTCGTAATAAGCAATAATTTGACAGTGATCTTTCCTGATCTAAAGCGAAGATGCAGTCTAAGAGCCTATTCACCCTAACCTTAAAGAGATCAAATCTGCAATCTATATAAAATCCACTATACCTACCTCCTACACTCAACAATCTACGACTTAATTAAAGCAAATATCGTACAAGTCTTTATTACCTTATTACGTCACGTAGTAGAATACTTATAAGTCTCCCCTTTCAAACCTTTCAAAACAAACCGTAACACAAATTGTTAAATTGACGACCATAAGCAGTTACACCAGTATCCCACACCTAATATCAGTATCTTATGTAAGACCAGACATATCGGTTAACAAGCGTCAAGGTTAGGAAGGGTCCTTTTGCTTTGACGAGAATAGAACTAGGGTCTGAAGTGTTAACTACATTGTTTGAGAACCTATACATTATAATAGATACATTTCTATATAGTGAACCTAAGTTTCACCAAATATTATAAAAATAAACGATTATTAGTAAAATATAATCATTCAATTTTAAAAATGCTAGAAAATAAAATCAATCAATGTTATATTTTAGCGTTAAGAATGTATGTTTTTGTTTTGTATACACTGCCTTTCTACTTTCGTGTATTTCTTCATTAAAGGTTGCTTGGAAGAGATCGCTGCCAAGCGACAAAGCCGCCAATTATATATGTAATTCTTTTAATGTATCTTCTGTCTCATATTTATGTTCAAGTGTATATAATAAAGTGTATAATAAATAATAAATATGTTATGTTAATATATATTTGATGCTGTTTCACACAAAGAATAATCAATAGATATATAGATTGCTGAGTTTGGCATACAGATTAGACCCTAGATTACTACATAGGATGATAGGATATTTCCACCCCTGTATTATCATGGAAGAAAAAACTACGCATATAAAACTTTGGGACAACGAAAGTCATTACATAGTATAAAACAAAGTCGCTTTCTTCTTTCTGCCCTTATTGTATGCTTTAATCTTTCAAAATACGCAACCGATTTTCATGCGTTTTATCAGATAGTGTATCAAGAGGAAGGTTTATATCTGTAGGGACACACACACTAGTAATTCACTGAATCGACAATGTGGATATATGTGTCCCGGCAAATGTATGTAATAAATTAAATCAGTTGAGGATAATCGTCCCTCTCGTAAACTTGAGTAATAATAGATAAGTAAACAAGAATTTAAGGAAGCTTTTTTGGAAGCGACACACCCACACCTCAACTCCACAATATCTATGATACATTCGTGAATGCGGGTAAAACCTCAGAACACGGCTAGTACATTATACACATATATTACACATACCATACACGTTATATCCTCCACATCCAAACCTACTGCATCCAACAAACTCTTGTGTAACGTATAAAATTCCTTCACCATCTAGTGAAGAGAATTAATGAGGCGACGTAAATGGCCATCCTTATATAGGCCAATGCGATCGAGCACACGTGCCGAGTGGACTGTGGGGGAAGAATGCGTTACGTAATTTATGAACAATTATA
>DWAJ01002713.1:0-16662 GCA_018238005.1 Eurema mandarina
GCTTTGGACAAAGCAGATTGTGTGGCTGCAACGACATGTCTGTATTGATCTATATTTTTAGTTTTGACGTTCATAAATATCACAAGGTGATTTAAGTGAATAAATTATTTTCATTTCATTTCATTTCGAAATTAAGTATAGTACCTAGAAGTAGTTAGTTTATCTGACTAATATACTTACTACTAATAAATAATCTTCATGACGCTAACCTTTTCACTATAAAGACATTAAGTTTAAGTCTAAGTATTTAAGAAATCATTTTCATTTTTAGTTCCCAATACACTTCGGTGTAACGGAGGCTCATATTCGAAGTTTAATCTAGGTGGGCAGGTAGTTTCTGGACAGGGTTTAATTTAGAATGGCTGCGGTTCCGGAGATACGACGGGTCAACCATCTTGCTGGTGCTCTTCAATTGATATTTTTGGCCTGCTTATTCAGGGGTCTTAAGCTGGATTCTCTGAAGCACCTGTTATAGTCCACTGATTGTTTCTTGGTAGAAGAACAATGAAAAAGTTAGAAATATTGCATAATAGGTACAATTTGTTTGTGTATGGAGTAACTTCTATTCTTCATGAGAAATGAGCTTGAAAATACTCTAAACTGTGTTTTAAGGGATAACTATTATTAACGTATTAGCTATATTTCCAGTTAATATCAAAGAACAACTAAAATACGGCTTCATCTTAAGAAAGTAAGTAATCTATGACAACGCAACGACAGAAATGTATAGTTGTCAATAACTACATATAAAGTAGGAAGGGTTCATACCCTGAAAACATAATTTCAAAAATTAATAAGCTAAGTCCTTCGCTCATAGCACTAACACACTCTCCAAGCTTCTTGCTCAAATAACGTGGATTTATGCTGTAAAAATAATTGTTACAATCATAATATACGTAACATACAAGCATTCAGACATATATAAGACTCTTTACTGAAGACATACTCTAACTAGATAGTTATGTAGATATATAGACCTTCATCAGACAGAATCACTAACTACGCTACGGTAATTATTATAGCGAGCAGACCCTGTTTTTACGGTCCCAGTCATTAGAGGACTCCTCGATATTACTGCAGTTCCAGACAACGCAATTTATGGCCTGTAACAAGAACTAAAACTCTCTTACACACTATAAATCTAAACACCTAAGACTTGGTGTTAGTTGTAAGTACGGTTAGCAACGAACGGGCTGACGCTTCAAAATTGTAACGGAGTACGAACAAAGCCAAGAAGAAAAGTTTATAGTACATGGTACAACTTAGTTGCTGTTTCCCTACTAATATTATAAATGCGAAACCAAGTCTGTTTGTTTGTCTGTCTGTATGTATTAGTTACGCTTTCACGTCAAAACTAATGAAATCATTGTAATGAAATTTGATACAGAGATGGTCCTGACTTGAGAAGGTCGGACCTGAGATACATAGGCTACTTTTTAACTGGAAAAAAGGGTTATAAGGGGGGAAGGAGGGTTAATGTTTATATGAAAGTCCACGCGGGCGGAGTCGCGGGCAACATCTTGTTCCAAATAAAGAAGACGTATACATAGTACATTTAAGTGGTTCAAGTGATCAAGACTACATAAATAATAACTTCAAAGTTCAAACTAAACTGAGACAATTTTTACGTTCTTGATGTAAAAAAATACCTTATTGAGCAAATGACACTTTATGTTTGATTGAAAAATGTCGGGTAATTTTCAGTTGAGTGGTTTTCAAACGTATTCTTATTATAAAGAAAATTAATGTTCCAAGAAAAAATTAAGTGAAACGTTCTCTCCTGCAGAGCCTTAAATTCTGTATTACTTCTAATAGTCCTGTGACGTACTTCACAAAATCGACTTACAAACACCTCGCATTCAAATGAATTTGAACTTTATGTCTCAAGTATAGGGTAGAAGTTTGTTTAAGTCGGACTTAACTAATGGATTGTGAATATACTAAGGTTGTCTCAAGTAGAAACGAATATAATTTATTCAATTCAAATCAAGTCATTAATCAAACTATGCTGGAGTAGTTTATGCGTCTGGAATTTATAAAGCTATTTATTGATTTATGGACGCTGGATTTTTTATTTAAGAATGCTTTTTTATATAGTTACTAACAGTTTTCCCCCGCGTAGTTCCCGTTCCCGTTTTAATTTCGGGAATTCCTTTCTTAGTGCACCTCTACGGTACCCAAGCTACGTCCCTTCCAAATTTCAAGTGCCTATGTTTAGCCGTTTAGGCTTGTGCATTGATATGTCATTCAGTCAGTCAGTTTCTCCTTTTATGCTTTTTATATAGTTATATTATAGAGACGTTTGAATATTTTTAACTTAATAACGGTAGACCCAAAATAGTATGATATTAATGAATATCATTAACCTATTTTTACATGACCACATTGTCGAATCAGCTCGTTCACGCGGTATTTCCGATGCATAATGACTTGTTGAGTAGGTATGTGTGTCTCACATTAGCACTTAAACTAGTTAATAAATTAAACTTATTTCAGTTATTGAGATGACATTAGAGTTCTAATGATAGTCGTGTATGTGTACTTTAGTTGTTATAAAGTCGGGTGATTAAAATAAAAGATAATTACCCAAAATATTTGCTTTGAAAATACATCTGATGACGTAAGCCAAGACACAATTCCACAGTTAAACAAACACAAGTTCTCATGGCAGTACGAGCTAGAAATGTTCCAATGCGTACTAGAAACAAACATAACTAAAGGGGAATTAATAATTGTTTCAACAATTGATTTGCATACAGCGATAATCTTAGAAAGGTACCAAATTCAAAGTCATGTCTATATCAAATAGGCTCCATATAGTACTTGAATCGTCTTGGTATTACAAATGATTATGTACCATCGGATAGAACTTTTTAATTAAATACCTATTTTTGTGTAATGCCAAGGTACGCCTGATTGTGAGCGACATAAAGCTAAGTGCGTAATAAATGCGTTGCCGATAATGGTATAAAAGAGGAGGGAGTGAAGAAAAATGGAAAGAAAGGAATGGAGGTACATTTGGATTTTAAATATTTATATAATAACTAGAGATGCCCCGAATATTCGGCAACTATTCGGTATTCGGCCTATTCGGCCATTTTTTTCGCTATTCGGTATTCGGCCGAATAGTACGTACTATTCGGCCGAATACCGAATAGCATCTCCGTTCTTTTGTGAGTAGGTATTTACAAATAGGTACAGTACAACAACAAGGTAAGTAGGTACGTAGTTTAATACATAACCAGTTAACAAACAAACTATTTCGAAATTATTAAATTAACCTTACGTTTTACGTTTTTCTTTCCTTCTCCGCCTCTTGAGATCTTGATGCTACATAACAAACTCTGGGCGACTTTATTATTTTAACTACAAATCTCAAAATATTCCCATATGGGCGATTTTTTATTAACTGGTGTCCTTTTATAAGCCATTTGACGAAAAACAATTAAAAATGAACTAAGAAACAAACTTCTTATCAAAACAGTAATTAAGTTTCACTTTACGTATTATTTATACACTAACAAAGCGCTCCGTGACCCGATTTACTCGCAAATGAAACAAATAGAAAACAATATTTGCTTGAACCCCGCCCCGCACCCACGCCATCGTCGCCTGCCGCGTGAACGTAGCGAGAAAAACGCATTAACTTCGCGCCGAATATTCGGTATTCGGTATTCGGCCAATTCACTATTCGTGGCATCTCTAACTTATACAATTAAAGCTTAAAAAGTTAACTAACAAGATCATTATGTAAATAAAAAAAAAACTTTACCTTGATCTTGAAATGTGAGTATGCAAATGCGAAACGTGTACGCCGTCTACTAATGGATCTTTTTCACCGTGCAAAATCAATGTTGGACATTTAATATTTTTGATTATATCAGAGCAAATGTTGCCATCCCTGGCCTTGAACAACGCGTCCATAGTATCAACCCAATTATTCCAGTACTCTGCGAACCTATCTTCCCCATACATCTCTATCATTGGTTCCCTCATTTTTTTGGACCATGACTTTATGTCTCTTATCTCTGAAAATATTTTCGTTTTTTATAAAAATAAATATACATTTATTCGTACTATAAACTTTACAGTAATACAGATATAGGTGTTTGATTTATTATTGATTATTGATAAATACTCGATAACTTAGTTATTATTTATGTATGTATATGCTATTGAGTTGCATTCAAATAAATTAAGCAGTTGATAATATGGCTATATAAAACACTTAACATAATTTAAAGATATTTAAATTATGTTAAGTTATATATAGATTCATTTTAAGTTATATATAGATATATATAGATTCATTTTGAGAATAAAACTTTCAGTTTCTATTTTTTACATACTTTTATAAGACTCCAATTCTTTAGGCAAAATGAAGGAATTAGCACCCCAAATAATCAATTTGCTCACAACATCGGGATACTTGGCAGCTAGAATCATACTGGAAATACCTCCATCACTCCAACCTAAGAGGGAGTACTTCGTAATGTTTAGTTCCTGGAAATTGTTATATGTAAAAGTTAATGTTTTTTTTAAATTACAGATGCAAAAATAATAATTTCTTTCAATTGTATTTTCTTACTTAAACTATTAATGTAGGACAGTGATATCAAACCCTTAAATACCTTCATGAATTCATATGCTACATCTGCGTCATTTTCGTAAAAGTTGATGTTAAATTCCCGTTCAGGTGGAATGCTCTTGCCATATCCTGGTGGGTCCCATACATGTAAGCTGAACTTCTCCCGATCTATACCTTCCACTTGAGGCTTAAAGTCTGTCCATATGGAACCAAGTGCTCCAGGAGCACAAAGAATATTATGTGGTCCATGACCAACTTTGATATAGTTAATTTTATATTTTCCTACATTTATTTTGTCTTCCTGTAATTAAACATTTATTACTTTTAAATATCATTTGAGTATTACTTTAGAGTGATACAATTATCACGCTAATTATGTAACAAGAAAACATCAACAAACAGAATGATAAGATACTATTTATCACTGCTCTTGTGGTATTATTACAAACACTTTAAAATATATAAAAATTACCTTTGGAAGCGGCAATGTTGATAGAAAAGCTGCATTTAGTTTAGAAGTTCTTAAATTCTTAAGAGCTATGCATAAATATCTTGTGGCTATCATTTGTGCAGATATTCCTTAAAAAGAGGTGGTATAGTTTTTCTTTCTTTTTATTTATTTAAGAAGAAAAGAGCTTTAGCGAAGAGTTTTGTCGTTTTGTTCAGAGTAAAAATAAAGTGTTAATAAATTAAAAATATTATTTGACCGTCAGCCGGCTTAAAATGCAGGAAAACCGGTCAAAATTTGCAAGTTAATTAACTTACTATAATAGCCCAGTTTTATATAAAACAATAACTTTATGTTCAGGATTCACCAATTCTACATTTATTATTTAATACTGTCTGTAAAAAGACAATGAACTTCAGAACACATTTATATTACAATGAAAAAATCTTTGATAAAAATAAAAATACAGCTGATAGTACAGTTGCCATTTGTCATTGTCAAATGTCAATGTCTCCTGTCTGACACCTATTCTTTTTAATTATTATTACTCTTGCTCCACTAGTCCGACGTATAATGTATATCACGCTGTAAATATTTTCCCCTTTTGCA
Organism: Eurema mandarina; assembly: GCA_018238005.1. Lineage (NCBI taxonomy): Eukaryota > Metazoa > Arthropoda > Insecta > Lepidoptera > Pieridae > Eurema > Eurema mandarina. The sequence goes on from DWAJ01002713.1 coordinate 5,646, forward strand.
TTTACACTTAAATAATTATTGTACAAGGAATGTAATAAAGCAAGGACAGGGTTCCTATACAATATTTTATAGAAAAAAATGTATTCATTAATAGCTCTTTTTCAGAAATCTGCCGCGGTCAGATTGTCTCAGTAATGTATTTAATATAATATATTATTTTGCAATTATGAATATCAATTACTTTAAAAGATGTCTCTACGTGATAATAACACAAAAATATAAAAAATTAAAGAGGCTGGTTAGTTTTCAAAATATTTTTATTATTAAATGCCAATATAAAGGCCCTAGCGATCTAGCAATAACTGTTGTTAAAAGCAATAAAACAATGGTGATATTTTAAATTTACTGTTTGTGTTAAGTAAAATATAACGTTATTAAGCAAGGGCTTATTTTTAAATTATTTCTATTACATTCAGAATTTTATTAACGCACACATGTTTCTGAATTAAAAAGACAATTTTAAGCAGTCTTTAAAAAAATAGTAATATGACCTTCTGTACGGTGTAAGTAGTTTGAGGCGAAAAGAAAATAAGGATTCTTGTGCAATAATTCATTAGCAATAAGTCTATCATCTTAAAAACCCTATATGCATGTTTAATTGCACTGATAATAACTGTCAATTTGGTTGCATGTTTTAATGAAACATAAATTGAGTATGGTGATTTAACCATTTAACCGTACTTGTAAACACAATAATACTTCTAAGCATAACCTCAAATAGAAAATTAAATTAGTATAAGTCTGTGGTAAGTTAGTCGAGTTCCCCGGCGTTACATGCGTCTTCATAGCTTTTTCCTTTCTGTTCTGGGTCAAGTTTGATCATGTCATCTATGCGTAGAATGGTGATTGCTGCTTCGGTGGCGAATTTGAGTGATTTAACCTTGGATATAGCGGGTTCGAGTACACCAGCTGCTAAGTTGTCGCGTAATGTACCTTCGGTTAAGTCAAGCCCGACCCATTTTAGGTTTGCGTGTTCCACCTGATAAAACAAATTTATTGTTTAGTAATATAATTATAATAATATAATAATAATAGTCTTTATTTACAATCTTTTTAAGTTGACACACCAGTTTTGTGATTGCCTTGTTCAATGACACTGTCTTCTTTCTTTTTCAGTAAAAAAAATTCTATTAAATTTAGCAAGTAAATCTCTCAAATCTTGGATTACATGATAAACATATTATCTTAGTAATTGCATTCAGCTATTCTACTAGGTATTTTTTTAAATTTTATACTTCAAACTAATGTACCTTAGTCTGTGATGAGTTGTGGTATGCTCGCAGTTTAGCCACCAAGTCTGTAGCGTCTCTTGCAGCATTCACTGACAGTGTTTTTGGTATCACGAGAAGGGACTGTGCAAATGCTGCGATCGCCAGTTGTTCGCGGGAGCTCTGAAAAATTATTTAATATGAGATATGTAAGAATTTAGTACATAGTACATTCATGTATTCAATAATAGTTTTAGCAGACACCAAATAATTGAGCATTAAACACTAACAAAGCCTGTGTACTATTTTTTAAGAGTAATAACATCAGATGGGCAACAAAACAAATCATCATATTTAAATTATTTGCAAAATAAATTAATACAAAGAATTGAGAAAAACATACATATGACAATAATAATAAAAACCGCATCAATCATTAGCATAGTTTTAAAGATTTTAGAATACATAGGAACAGACGGAGAAAGCGACTTTAGTTTTATATTATTACTATATTGTAATGATAGTTACCTCGTAAGTCTAGATTACATACAACCTACGAGGGTAGTCACAGTTGTCCAAATATATGGACGGCACAGTTCTTCGACTTTGTTTTTACTATAAAATAATAAAGGTATATTAAACTTACAAGGGTAGTCGCAAAGTTATCCAAGTATATAGATAGCGCTGCTTCAACAGCGCCTCCACCGGGCACCAGGCGGCCAGACTCGAGCACTCTGCGCACCGCACAGAGGGCGTCGTGGGCTGATCGTTCCATCTCATCGCAGTAGGCGTCTGTTGGTCCTCGCAGGATGATGGACGCTGCTGTACGGGCTACCGGTCTAGAAAACAAATTAAGCAATATAAATAAAATAAAATTTTGCATGAAACGATTTATTTCTGACAGACGTAACATCCATAAAAATGTTAACTAAAAAAATAATATTTCTAATGTACATGCCACAAAGTATTACATCATCACTATGGTATGAATGGCATCCATTTTGATTTGATGAGGAAGTCAATAAAAAAATAACATAGCTTACCCCTTAATTAAGATGAGTTGATCATCACAAATTTGTTCCTGAACAACTTCAGCAGCTTCACCAATCATACTTGGTTCGAAAACTTCTTCACCTGAGGATAAACAGAATATTGTGAGTTAATTAGTTATAAAAAAGAATATTATAAATAAAATGTAATAAATTATTAGTTTGTTCGAAAATGCTAATCTTAAGAAAGTTTACTGGTTTAAATTAAAAATTATTCTTGTGCGAGATAATATCAAGAAAGTTAGGCCATAAAACATCACACACTGACCAATAGGTGGATAGAATCAATGAAAAATGTTCCGAAAACAAGAAAATGTTGTTGGGATTCCTTTGCGTGGAATGCGTGAATGATTCGAGATGCAAATAAAATCTATATGGGGGATTTTAGACTTTTACTAGACTTAATTTTTTGTTATAATTACCATCCATGTTTGTAAGTGAAGTGAGGTAGGCGGCGCCAGTGGCCTTAGCGATCCTCTTCAGGTCAGCCTTCTTGCATCGTCTCACACCCATAGCTCCGTTCTCCACGAAGTATTTAAGGCACAGGTCATCAATACCACCACTGCAGAGGATCACATTCACTCCAGTTGAAAGGATCTTTTGGAGACGCTCCTTGGTAATGTCTAGTTCACGGGCACGGATTGCTTCGAGCTTTTCAGGGTCGCTCACAAGAACCTGTATAAGAATATTATAATGTTTATTTAAAAATATAATTATGTTCCCTATGATGAATTTGCTTATATTAGTATGAGTACATTGCATATATTTTCTTAACTAAGTAAAATCAAACCACATTTTGTTACACATATAGATAAACAGTAGAACTGTGAGAATGTCATTAAAAAAGAGAATATTATATTATTAAGCAAATATGCTTTGAAATGAAAATATAAATTTGGTTTGTGTCTTTGTTTGCTCACCTGTACACCCATCTTCATCTTAGTCTTCTGGAGTGAGAAGTCAAGGCAAGCAATCTTAGCATTAAGAATTTTTTTAGGCATGGCTTGAGATGCAACAGTACAGTTAAGAGCATATCCCTTGACTAGTACACTCTCCCGAGCGCTTCTTCCATGAGCCTTTAGAATGTTGACAGCTTTGATTGGGTACATAGCATTGCCCTTTGGATCCATAGTCTTGACAGCTTGGGCTGCATCTACTACCATCTCGGAGAAGAAATCAGCATCACTGGTGCATAGTTAAGGTAAAATTCCTTTTAGTTAGTAGTTGCTAATGTTAATGACTTGGAATGATCTGGCATTAAAACTTTTAACTTATAATTCCATACGAAGTCATGATGATTATGCTTGCAAGAAAAATTTGAATATGCAAATATTGAATATTATTCCTTCAGGAAAATTTACCAGCCTATAATTATTGAATAAAAAGTTGTTCACTATAAATTAATTGCAGCTTCAATATATAAAAAGGATACGCTCCAATAAGCTTTGACGACATAGTAGTTTTAGCAGCATTAATAATGGAAGCCCTGCCGAGTGACTCCACAGTGACAGTCAGGTTGTCTTGGATGTACTTGACGGCTTCTTTACAAGCTAGACGGTAACCCGAGATGATGCTGGTAGGATGAATTTTGTTCTTGACAAGTTCATCTGCATTCTAGAATAAAGTTAATATTGTTATGTAGGAATTTATTGCTTTTCTTTCAATAATTGTTTTTGAGTTTTAGACAGATATTTACAAGTGAAATTTAACTTGGGTTTTAACAATTTAGAGATGAATAAATGTGGTGGAATTAATATGACAAAACTGATCTTATCTATTCATTAAACTTAAAAACTTACCTTAAGTAGTTCTGCTGCAATAATAACAACTGAAGTGGTACCATCACCAACTTCTTCATCTTGTAATTGTGCTAACTCAACTAATACTTTTGCGGCTGGGTGTTCTACCTCCAACATCCTAGAATTAATGCATGATTATTAGTTAGTTGTTTTATAATAAATATCCTTACTCCTAAGTCTTACAAGTCTAAAAGTAACATAGCTGAAAAGCTTTTTCTATTATTTATTGATAATCTATACTGATTATTTTAGCATAGGCACTGAGTTAGTAATTCTGCATAGCAAATTAATTAAAAAATAACCTAAAAAATGATGTGAAAACTTACTTAAGAATAGTAGCACCATCATTAGTAACTGTAACATCTCCGATGTCATCAACAAGCATTTTGTCCAGTCCAACTGGTCCTAGTGAACTTTTTACTATATTGGCAATAGCAGCTGCTGCCATTACTGAAATATAATTGAACTTCAGAATTTTTTACACTTAATTAAGAAAACTTATTCAATTCAGATTTTTTTACACAATATCAATTTGTATCATTTTAATAATAATCTCATTTGGTTCTTTCAAGTTTAAATTATTGAATTTAATATAAATTTAGATTACCTTATAATTTGGATTAAACCAATCAATCTACTAATATTTCCGTTTAGGTTATCAACAATGGAATAATATAAATACTACTACTACTAGCATTATTTTTACATTTATACACATTTTCCAACTACTAATGGTATATACTGTAAAGATTCATATTATTATGGACATTTTTCACATAAAAATTGCGATATTAAAAACCATAAGTGCTGCATGTGATCTGTATACCGGGGCTTGCAAAGTTGAATCCTCATTTAAACATTACCATTTTGAGTACGAACTGGTGCTCCTGAATATCTGGTCCCTGCCACTGACAAAGGTGCAGCTAACGTCGACATTTTTAACTATTGTAATATGAAAATGCACAAAATAACTACAAATTACTTCTAGGCTTCTAGCACACTTCGCCTCTTGTCTCAATATCCGAAGAAAGCGTCAGGGTTGCTATCGAAAAATTCAAATAATAACGTGACAAATGACATGAGAGATAGAGTTGCCACGAATAAAAATATATTTTTTTAATTTGAAAAAAGAAAGTATTACTCTACCAACCTCTTTCTATAATTATAATAATTATTTATTAAAAATATAAATAGATACTTCGACCTCTCAATATTAAAAAAAATATATAATTATTCAAACTGGAAAGCTGCACATTATACATATAGAATGTAGATGGCTCTGTCATAAGATTTTTGTAATATGTATGCGGTATGTATAACCACAATTTTAATTTTCAAGTTTGTTTAGAAATATAATAAAGTTGATATAAATTTATACCAGATATTTGTTACGATAAACTTATGCTATGTAATAAATGTAAAAGTATTTATTTTGTGTTAATATTAGAGACAGGTCATATACATACCTACCAATTCAATACTTCGCCTTAAATTTCTATTAAATGGAGACTAGCGGGTGGTATGTTTGGATAGATCCCCATTAATTCTAGCATTGATAAGTTCAAAATTATGATCCTTAGTAAAGATGGAGTCAGAAGTCTTTAAGATTGTACCTTACAATATTTTTTTAAATTGTTTACATGTTAATTCTTTTGCATGAATTAATAGTATCTATTGAATATAAATTAAAATCTACTGAAAAATACAAGAACTACATATGAATGTGGCTTTTATATTATAACACAAATGTTTAAATTATTGTTCAGAGAAAATCCTATTTATATTATAATATTTCATAAAGCTCAAAAAGTACATATACAATGTATATACATTATACAATGTATATACCATATATACACCATATATATGTTATACCTACTACTCATTGTATTAACATAGCCCAACAATGTTGTTTCATCGCTTCAGTGGAACGAATGTTCTTAAGTTATTCTTCAACAAAATAGTTTTGTTGAGAACTGAGCAATAAACTTTGGAAGTTTTTCGAGAATTCTATTTAATACCTAACAGGGTCAGTGAATAAACATTCGTTAAACGTTGCTTTGCCAAAGTACTGATAAATATTAAGCGAGTTGTGCTCATTGTAATGCCCCGCAGCATGTCGCATGCATAGCATGAAGTAATCTTATTTGCCAGCAAAACTTCATGGGCGAACCTTAGCAAAGCAAATCACTTAAATTGCGCATGTGATACAGTGTCACACGCAAGCGCCAAGCGGACTCTCCGAATTGTGCATCAGTCGCGCGCTGACCTTTGCCGCGGTCACATTATTCAATCACACATCGCTCCCCCCACCACGCGATAAATGGCGCCCAAAGTGGTACTTCGTTATCTCGGGTAAGTGTCAAAACCAAACGCAGAAGCAGTTCCATCTGGTCGGGTTAAAAATGTGGTCCACGCAGCATCCCAGTTTGTGGGCGTGGTGTAGGGCGGCGGCATATCGAGCCATTCCGCCTGATAAGAGCCCACTGTCAACAAACTCTATCATTATATAAAGTTAACTGGGAAATGGAGAGGCATCTCGATCTACGAGAGTCTATTGATTTTCAGAGAGTATATAGAATGTTATATATTGAGAACTTTAAAAGTTTCATTGAACGTTAGATACGGATACGGCAGTTCATTTTGCAATTTGTCATTTGATCCAATTAACTTGTCTCCCGTGCTACGATTTTATTCTTAAATTGTTCTAGGAGGGGTCTTGCGAATTCGTTTTCAGTCATGTGATCAAATTCGCATTATCCTTTAAGAGATACCTAATGCGAGAATGGATCGAAGTGATCACATGATTGAGATGAAATATGCAGTAGATTCTCTTACAATTATTTTAATAATCCCATGAAATATTAAATGCTACTCTTAAGAGCATAAGCAAGAAAATCTGAAGAACGATAAAATTGTTCTTTAAATTTTCTTCTTTTAAAGTATCATATTTATTTTTATCGTAGCAGTGGTTGTTTAAAATATTAATATTAATAAAATCAAAGTGAATAATTATCTTTAAGTCTTCAATTAATATTTAAGAAGTCTTTATAATCTGTATTGTTTATGAATACCTCAAATGGTCGACATGTGCTTTAACAACTCGATAACAAACCACCGCCTTTACATTCTACATAATATAACTGAGTGCACCAAAAGCTTTACATCAGCTTATTTAATTAATTCTTATTTTCAATGATGGTTATTAATAGTTTTATTTATGTATATTTATCTATTTTATGATAAATAATATACGTAGTCACATGCTACCATCGACCACATATCCAATACATTGGATATGTAGTCGATGCATGCTACTTTCGCAAATTTTTTGTAATTCTCGAAAAAACGATCAACTAACCAAGATTACTTACTCATTCATTACTTAGGTATAATAATGATTTTTAATTCAGCGTAATTTAGTTTTTCGTACGTACCTATTGCTCAAACAGCAGGATAGTAAGTATAGTAAAAAACATTAAATGAATTAAAATATCATGAAATAAATACAACGTTGCCAACATAAAAGGTACATAAAGGTACCTACATGCGTGGTAAGATAAAATAAAAAAAAATGTTTTGTAGTAAGTAACCTACAATTATTCCTTCTTAAAGGTTTACAATTTTAAAGAATTGAAGTGTAAATAAAACCTGTTATCAATACAAGTAGTGTTCTAAATGAAATTGACCAATTTTTAATGCGATTATAACCTACAATCTTGGCTACGATTATATTAATATGTGTTTTATGCTGATTTAAAAACTTAGCTTGATTTTTTATTTAACAAGATATTGTTTAACAATATTAAGTTTATTAACTTTTAAAATTTACATGTATCCGTAAATATTTAATAACAAGATAAAATGTAAGAAAAGAAGTTACCTATATTCTAGGAAGAAAACAAGCAAATCAATTCTGAGAGCTTGGCCTAATTTCTCGTCCGTAAATATCTTTACCAATTTTAGTTCAAAGTAAATTTCAAAATTTATTTTAAATTTAGGCTTTTGTTTGCTATAATTTTACATTATTTTGTAATAAATATTATTCATATTATCGTACGGCAACATATTCGTAAGGATCTTAGCCCTTTTAAAGTTCGAGATAAAAGTCGATAATTGTTTATTATCAGGAAACCCCAGCATATTTACCGTCAAATTATAAATATGTAATTGTAGGGACCTACGAAATTCCTATTATAAACTATTTCTTTTTAATTATTTTCTCTTGGTATACATTTTATAAAATAAATAAAGGACACGGGGGATCTGGGCACACAGTCAAATAGAACTCGTATTTTGTTAGTAGGTACACTATTTCGTGACATTATCTAAAGTTTCATATAAATGCTAATAGAACGTCCGGCCAAAAGAAACTCGATAAACGGTATCTGAATTAGAATTGCTTTTTTATTGGATTTTTTTGAGTGTATTAGTACCTACTCATTCTTATTTTTCTTTATCTTTTCCATATTGTTCTTGTTCTCGTTTTTCTTCGGCAAGAACAAAATAACACTGCTGAATATTTTTTTACTTCAAGGCGGCTCCGAAGGCGAAACATACTTGTAAATTTCCACTATCTTTCTAACATTGTGTTCCAATTTCTTAAGTATCTTTTAATTATATCATCTATTGACCTAGATTTTTACCATACTTGTAGAGCTCCACAAATCTCCAGATGACCACTTTCATACTTGATAGAATGTGGTTATGTCCCTATTTTTGCTTGAATCTTTAAATCTGCGTAACCGCTTTTCACGTAGTTTTTATCAGATAGAATGATTCAAGAGAAAGGTTTATGTCTATAATACATGCATAAATACGCGGGCGCTTAAATATATAAACTGCTATTTATAGATGGTTAGTAGAATAATAAGAAAGCTCAAATCCTTAAATCTAAACTAATATTATAAAGAAGTTAATGTTTGTTGAATTGTAAGGTGTAATCTCGGGATCTACTGAACCGATTTAAAAAATTCTTTCACCGATAGAAACCCACATTAATGCTGTGTTTCGGTACGGGTCAGCTGCTGCTAGTATACAATATATGCGTTCATATAAGTATTTGCATCAAACTGTGCCTATAGTATATTATTATAAAAAAATTATAAAAATTGCAATAATTTCACTCACCTTCTTATTCATACCAAAGTTAATAAAATATCGCTAAACCTAAAGAGGCATTTTTTTATTTAAGTATATCTATGCAGTGTAATGTAATAAAGTATCATAATACAATAATAGTTCTTTTAAAAATATAAATAAACTTAAGTACAAATGATGTGCTACAAAGCAATAATGTTGCTATTCATACCTAAGCGTAGTGATTGTTTTAAACTTATAGCGGCTATACTGGCGAGGGACAATAGAGCCACTTGCGCCCTTCACATTTATACTCTGTAGTCTGTGTTTAGGCGACGCGTCTGACAGGTTTTCGAAATTTAAAAATAGAAAACCGTAAAACAAAAAGCGAGCAGCATTATACATATAAAGCATCTAGTAACTTTTTTTCGTTCTAAAATATTTTTAGGAATCGAGTACTTAAATTGCAATTTTTCCTTTTTTGTATTTTATTTTTTTTATATTTATGGGTTGAAATCGTCGTTAATATGTTCTTAATGACTAACGGTTTAAAATTATATTAATTACTAAAATGAACTTTGTGTAATTTGCACTAAAAGCCGAAACAATGAAAATTTTTGTAGAGCGCTGCGACCTAAATTAGCTGGTGCGCAAACTTCGTTCACTTATTGATATTAAGTCAAGCAAAGAGAGGTTTTATTTTATTGTATTTTATTATATATAACGTAGTATTTACTAATATTTTGTTTGAAAAAAATTGTTAATGTTTACATTAGAGACGTAAAATTGTATTAGGTTATATTATATACTACACGATTTTAGTATCTACTGTGATAACTTCATCATTTGCAAGAATCTAAGGTTTTCAAGTTGTTAAGTATTTATGATTTGAAGTATGAGTATCTTATTTAAATAGGTATATGTATTCTAGCGTTTCTAAAAAGACATCTCTTAAAATATCCAAGAAAACACTAAAAACCAGCTCTCCTTTAAGCAATGTACCAACATTACGGGAGGTATTATTATTCTCGTACAATAAAAAAGGTTTTTCAGTAGAAATGTAACAACAGTATTGTACGCATCAAAAATCTTTTCATGCATCGCAGCGAATTCACACAAATCCTTTTTAGTTGCCGATATAGGAAGAACGTGACTGAAATGTTATCATTCTTAAAACCGGGAAATGCCAGTATTGTATTCCCTCACGGTACAACCGGGACAAAAAACTAACAACTGCTCCTAAGTAGGTTACCTTTGCCTGACGCGTAGCTTTTCTTTACACAAGCTATCTTGGGTACCTTTTCGTGTGAATGTGTTACGTAATGAAAGCAAATAATGGAAACCAAAGATGTTACTGTTTCTAGGTTTACTTTGGGGAGCAAACCTTTGGAAAGTATAATCTTTATTTTTTAGTTATATTTGTTTTTACTTAATTTTAAAAGGAAGAAAAATAAAATTTAATAATTAATTCTAAGTCTTCATAATAAAAAGATTTTATAATCGATAAGTGTTTAATTGATTCAGAGATTCTCTCATATAATTAATTATTTCGCTACTAAAAAATTTAGATTGCTGTTGGCGAAGACAATTTTTTCATTTTGAACGTACTATAAATACAAAATGCATTGTCTGACGAAACTCATGAAAGCTGTGAGTTTAAAACAAACGTTTACGTATCTTAATGAAAACCATAGTGTTCGTAAGTAAATAAAGACCACGAAGTATCAAGTCAGTCTACGTTTGTATTTTATAAACAAAAACTATTTCGCTCGCAATAATTTCTGTACAAATACGTGGTTATTAGTCAAAAAGGAAGCTCGAATCTCACTGCAATTATACTTATAGTGAAGCTTCTTCACCTGTCAAGTGGCTCGCGAGCGTA
>DWAJ01002714.1:0-16660 GCA_018238005.1 Eurema mandarina
GCATTTGACAGGGTTTCGCATACGATAGTAATAAATAAACTCGCAATGTATGGGTTTTCTGGACCAATGCTGAGTTGGTTGCGCTCATATTTAAGCGATCGGTCCTATTATGTTGTTCTAGATGGGTATACGTCTAAAATTTGCAAAATTGCGTCGGGTGTACCACAAGGATCCCACTTAGGTCCAATTTTATTTTATATCTTCCTTAACGATATAATTAGTTGTTTCAAGCATAGTAAAGTTTACCTTTATGCGGATGATTTAAAATTTTCTCGCATTATCAAAAATATATCCGATATTGAACTACTGCAGGAAGATTTGAACAGATTGGCTAACTGGTGTGAACTTAATTCAATGGAGCTTAATGTTAAAAAATGCTGTCACATTAAATTTAGTCGAAATCATAACATTATTTCGTCGTCATATCATATAAATGGCATTAATTTAAATGAGGTAGACCATGTTAGGGATTTAGGAGTGACCTTGGACACTAAATTAACGTTCATACCGCATTATGACCAAATTGTTAGAAAGGCGTCAAAAATGTTAGGTTTTATTATAAGAAATGGTAGGATGCTCCGTAGACACCAAACTAAACAATTACTCTATAACGTATTCGTTCGTAGTATTCTTGAATACTGTAGCTTAATATGGAGGCCGCACTATGCAACACACTCGCTAAGATTGGAGCGGTTGCAGAAGAGATTCCTTTGGCATCTATCTTTTTCGACGGGTGCAGTTACCCGCAGAATAGAGTTTTCGTATACTAGAAGTCTTGATCAATTTAAAATGCTGACATTAGAAAAACGCAGAGATGTAGCAGACTTAGTTTTTTTGTTCAAACTTCTGAGAAGTCAAATAGACTGCCCGCAACTGCTCAGCTGCATTAATTTTCGGATGCCAAGAAGATACCCGCGCAAAGTTATCCACTTATTGGTAGCTCCGCGCCGTAGAACTATGCTCGGTTTAAATTCTCCAATACCTAGAATTTCTAAATTACACAATAATCACAGCAATCATTTTGATATTCATTCTATGAGTTTAAATCAATTCAAGAAGTGCGTGGTGGATGCAGTGTCTCGTAACTAACTTATCAATTCTTTTTAACACCCCCAAAGTATATGTATATTTAGTTTTTTTTTTTTTAATATTTATTAATGTATGTTTTGTTCCTAGACTAGTTATGTTTTGTGAATTTCCTTGTTACATTTATAAATCACATTGTATTATTGTCACAATTATGGCTGGATTTTTTCAAATAAATAAATAAATAAATATAAAAAGGTAAGCACATAACTCGTTAACAGATGAACCGTTTTTAATAATTCTTTTTTTAGAACAAATAAATAAAGTATCTATGTATTGTTGTATTTACAAAGAAAAGTATGTATATGTAATTTATTCCGTTATCTCGTTACCATAACACAAGCTCTGCTAAGCTTATGACTAGATGGCGCTGTGTATAAATGTCCTGAAATATTTATTTTATTTATTTAAAGGCAGGTGTAGGATATGGGGTAGGTACAGCGTGAACGAAGTCGCTTTGGGACAGCTAGTTTATAATAATAAATAATAATAATACTTCAGGACGCTTATTTTAACACAGCGTCATCTAGTTAGTTCCACGTTCCTCGCAGAGCTTGTGTTAGCAACTAGATAACGGATACATCACGTATAATATGTACTTTAGGTAAATACTAAATACACACAACACCCCAGAAATAAAAATAAATTAAATACCTATAATTTTATTAATTTATTGCTAATTTATTGCACGTAAAGTTGAAAACAAGTAAAAAACAAAAAAAAAATCTATCCAAATATATACGATTTTGTGTCGGCAATTAAAAATAGCAATAATTAATAAAATAAATAACGTTGTGTTCGTGTATATTTTAAATAAGCAAAAAACTGTTTTTATATCGAACATCCTTGCGTATAAACGAAATTTTCAATGAAGTAATTGCGTAGTAAGAAAATAAGAAAACAATATTACCATACTGATCGGCCAGAAGCTGCACTTCTAAATGTCTCGCTGACTTCGCGAGCTTCATCACGAATATCGGAGAGCCGGGCACTTCGGCTTGGACCTGTTATTGATAAATTATAGATGTATTCAAAGTCAAAGTCAAACATATCTTTATTCAACTAGGCTACATATAGTAACACTTGAATCGTCACGGTATTACAAAACATTTACCACCGGTTCGGAAGGCAGTTTCTACAGAGAACCGGCAAGAGACTCTGATAGTTGCTCTTTTAAAATAAAAAGATACAATTTCAATTACAATTAATATAAACAACAACTCAACTATTACAATATTTATACATGATAACAAAAAATTAACCGACTTCAAACTAAAAAGCAAAAAATAAATTTGCTTCCCACAAAGTAATACGCATTTTCATTTAGTATATAGAAATGATTTAATCGTTATTTCATTATTAAGAAGTCGGTACCAAGTAAATGCTGTAACAATCTATACAATATCGATTTAACCAAACAAACAGTTATTGTTTTTCTTAGTTTGGGCATGAACAAACATAAAAAAAGCATATACATATACGGTCGAATTGAGAAACCTCCATTTTCTGAAGTCGGTTAAAAGAACTGTATCGCGAAAAATTTGAAGTTATATTTTTGAACATAAATCTTTCGAGAAGTCATAATTCTAATTAGGAACCAATTACCGTGTGACAGTATTGATATATATGGCAACTCATTAAAATACTTGTCACGAGTGCTTAACTGGCAACGACCCGCGACTTCCCTCGTCAGCTAATTAAACAGTTATTTAAGGACTAATTTGTACAATGGTTTATTTGTTAACTAGCTTTCACTTGCTATGAATCAATTAAATAAACATCGGAAATGAACTGGTCTATGTTCGTTTTGATTGAAGAATATGTGTACAAAATCTCATGATTATTTGTCCAGTAGTTTTTGCGTGAAATCGTCACATTTATAATATTAGTAAGGATGTAAGTTTAGCTGAATGTGTAGCGACCGTACCTATGTTTTTTTTCAACGATGAAGTGGGGAGACGAGCTGGACGCTTTATGATGGTAAGAGAAACGACAGCCCATAACCAATGCATTGCTACCCGGAACTTTGCTCCGGGCAGGGGTGCACTACACCGACGCTCCCCATTTTGAGTCACAAGATGTTAAGACTCATGAGCCCAGTAATCACGCTGGCTACAGTGCCCTTCAGACCGGAGCACAGTGACATTTTCACATCACTGTTCAGGCGGTAGAATGTCTGGCACTGTGGGGGTACCCACCCAGTCTGTCTCCTGCGAGGAGGACCTACTTTCGGTAAATGTATTTAAAGAATAGTATTTATATATAATGAATCCGTTATCTAGTTGCTAATACAAGCTAATACAAGCTCTGCTAAGCGCGGGCCTAGATGGCGTTGTATTAAAATAAGCGTCCTGAAATATTATTATTATTATTTCATATTATTAAATAGAGGTTGTCTTCAGATTAATTGTCGATACTGATTTCCTTAAGTAATGTAGATGTTTATTATATACTAGCTGTTGCCCGCGACTCCGTTCGCGAGCACTCTCATATAAACTTTGACCCCCCCTTCCCCCCCTATTACTCTTTTTTCCAGTTATAAAGTAGCCTATGTTTTATCTCAGGCTCTAGATCAGCTGTGTACCTAATTACATTACAATTGGTTCAGAGGTTTGGCCGTGAAAGCGTAAAATAATAAAAGTTTCAACCCCTCGCGCAACCTTTTGGGGTTGATTAAAAACAAAAGATTTTAGCATTCTTATGGAAATAGAGACAGAGAAAGTGACTTTGTTTTATACTATGTTGTGTATATGTACTTCGATCTACTTCCGCCACGATCGGTAATAGCTGAACAGATTTTGAACAAACTTCGAGATAATACACATCTAATTATCACCGATTAGTAGATACTGTTTGTTAGCTTTGTTGGCCGTGTTTGCCCAACCTTGTTGGCCCAACGTTGTTTGTCCATCATGATCCTAACTGGAGTAGGAAATATGTTTTGTGTGTTTGTCTTTTAAAAGCTTCCGTCAGAACTTTTGCTGACTGACTGTAGACACTCTTTATTATTTTTTCTCTCTGTAGAGATGTTGTTGCGTTTCGTTTAGTAAATGGGAGTAATGGACGTCCAACTTCCCTTCCTTTTTCCTTTCCTTTATTCCTTTTAGTCGCAAATTGTTTGCTCTTTCCCATTAGACGACCAAGGACAACCGCTTGTTGTGGGTTCGAACCCCACACCGGAAAAATATATTTGAAACTAGCTGTGCCAGCGACTTCGCCCGCGTAGAAAAGTGACTTTGGGCAGCATTTTTGAAAATGCCTAACCCGCGCCAACAAACGTTCAGCAAGTTCAACGTATTCTTTAAATTGCCATAACTTTTTTATTTATCAACCGATTGACATAAATTAAACACTAAATGTTAATTGAAGCTTATCACAATATATCATTGAAAAACCCATCTGATAGGATAAGCCGTTTCTGAGATTAGCGTGCACAAACAAACAGACAAACAGACAAAAATTCCAAAAATCATTGTTTTGGGTTCTATTGCGTTAATAAAGGTCTCCTGTAATATTTTTTCTCATATATGTTCCATGTACAGACAGCGACTCGTTACGTTTTTATTATACGTATAGATATAGATTTCATATATACTACCACATGCACCGTAGTTCCTCACTAATGTTATAAACGCGAAAGTCCGACTCGTGTTTGGTTATGGAAGACTTTTGCCCACAAAAACTTCCAAATGCATTTGGCTGCAATTCGGCAACAAGTAGAAAGATTATTTAGAAAGTAGCGTGTATTATTAATTGTATCCAGACATTGAAATATTATTTTAACAACATAAAACCAATATATAATCCAGTGTTACTTTGGCAGTATCATCGAATTTGTCTAAAATTTGGAGTTAAGATAATTAATAGATAGGTTAGATAGTAGATTACCCCATTGAATAATTTAGTCCCGGTATTTCAAATAAAACGGAAACTACTCGAGTAAGACGTAAGCGTATATTTGTCTAATTATAATATATAATGTATAATGTACGAGAGAACTTAACATTTACAT
The DNA here is from genome assembly GCA_018238005.1 of Eurema mandarina. Classification (NCBI taxonomy): domain Eukaryota; kingdom Metazoa; phylum Arthropoda; class Insecta; order Lepidoptera; family Pieridae; genus Eurema; species Eurema mandarina. The sequence goes on from DWAJ01002714.1 coordinate 5,099, forward strand.
TTTTATAAATGTTATTTTTTCGCGTAACTAAGAACTGACCTTTATTCACTATTTATGTAATGTCTTCACTGCAAACCAGAATATGAAAAGGATAAATAACAATGATAAATAAAAAGGTAAATTTAAAAAATGCGTATAATTTACATTTTGGATAATTCAAATTTTAATATAAAAAAAGGTTTTCAACACTACAATAAACACAATTAAAATTCCTCGACATTAAAAGCTATATTTTGGACCCAACTTTTCTTTTATCTATACTAAATGTTATAATATTAACCTTTTAAAGTTCAAAAAAGAAAGCCAAATACGATAACTCCCTTTCTTTCCTATAAAACCTAAACTATAAACTATCCAACACGGAATAATTACCTGGCTATATCCTGCTACTACCCTCTAACTACCCTCAAATACAAAACAGACCCATCGAACTGTATATACTCTATCGTGATACGACGCGATTCAATATAACCTAGTAGTAGTCTAATATAACATCTAATATATTTCCCCGTAAACTGGTACACGCTCTCCGCCGACCGGTTACCCGTAACCGCAAAGATTAATTCGATCTAATGACTTAAGCTCACAATGAGCACCGATCCTTGAGTTCGTACCGCCCTCAATTAATAATAATAATCTGCTAGGTCATCGAAGCCTACGTTTGCCGTGAAGTGATAATGTAACTCATAGATCGGATACATAACTCAATATAATCATTATTATAAATCTGTGGCAATTATTAAGAACTAGACGCGGTCCGCGGTTTTAAAGTACGCGTCACGAATCTTTAGCGCTGAACGAAACCTGTGCAGAAGTCAAAAATAAGGTATCGAGGATCGGCGCGCGGGGCGCGTGATTGTCGGGTGCGCGAGCGTTGATTGGTTGTCCCAGTCGTGTTGTCTTTCTCGCACCAATATGTCAATTACGAGCGCGATTCTACCGATGCGCAGCTATTCTCGTCCAGCGCTAAACATAAATGACGCGTACTATACCCTTGTAGTTTTCGTAAAGCATTACTGGTATAAGAAGTATCCTATATGTCAGTGCAGGTCGTAAACTACAATTGTGTCAAACACTAAGTTATTTTTGCATGAAAGTGTAACGTACATCTATGCATGTGGACTTTTTTTTAACAACCCTAATATAAAAAAAAATCTGCTGTATTTATCACGTTAATTAGGCTTATATTTGTCTAAGACTCTACATCTCCAAGTAGGAGACCTCAATTTGTACATACATAATTTCATTAGCATCCATTTGTTTACCTACTAATATTTACACCTCTTTCTATACATACTTAATTCTAATTTTATTAACCCTTTACAACACCAACAAACATCTAAATAAAATCCTCCCGCTCCTACCACAAAATCCACCTAACAATTCCTAACTCCGATCGTCCGTCCGCGAATCCAGCAGTGCGTGTGTATCGTAAAAGTTAATTAAGAACTCGCTTGTATGTAAAACGTAGCTCTGTTGCTAAGCAAGTTTCATTTCTGTGTAGTACGGCGCGACCTTGGGCCGAGCGAAGCTTATTCAGTGCATTGAACGTGTCGCGAGCGGGTGTTCGCTGCGAACGTTATTTGCTGGCTGTACAGTGTACGGTGTACACGATACTATTGCATCAACTTATGATCTATGTTAGCTGTGATTCGGTGAAGAAACTATTTCTACTATTTTGCTTAGCCAACGTTTGTTCGGTGGTTGAATGGCAGCAAAAAAGTTAAATGTAAAATTAAAATTTTAAATTTAACCAAACGAGATCGAGATTATAAATTACAATTAATATCAGCGTAAAAACTAAAGCATATCATAACATTTATAGCTCAAAGTTGTTTCTTACTGCTTTATCTACAAAAAATATTAGTTATATAGGCCATATCATTAACAACTACATATTGGTAAAAGTTAAGTTAATCTTTTGACTAGACCTATACTACAACTTTACAAGTTTACAAACAAGTATATTTTAATTATGCACAAAATTCGAACCAGTTCAAAATCTAGTATATACAGTATAATCTTTAAACGTTTCCATTTTACTGCGCACCAATGAAATGTGGTTATACTCATATTTCATTAAAACTATAAATAACGGCTGGATTTCGAATGGATGACAATTTATTAGTGTGAAATTTATGACCACGCGAAACGAACATTTATAAAAATCCACCTTCCTCGAGAATTTAACTCTAAGTTAAAAGAAAACTATTTTTTCGCCTCTATAAAATATGCAGAGAAATTTATTAAGTTCGTTTTCGTGTAATCTTAACATGAATAAACTTTACTATAAATAAAATTGATTTATAAGTCTACATTTCTATTTTATTCATACGATATGGTAATATTAAAAAATGTATTATATTCATAAGGCTCAAATGCCTAGTTCATAAAAATTCCGAGTATCAAAATGAAATAAAATTTTAATAATTTTCAATTAGTCGTATACATGACAAAAAGCAGGGCGCATAGTAATATGAATATTCTATTAGTATTGGAGAACTTTAACCCAGTGTGCAGCAGCGCGGTATGTAGGCCGCAGTGTCAAAACGCGTAATAAAGTGGCTGAAATATGTCCAAAATTTACGATCTCTCAATATTAATACGGACGTAGCAACCGCTCCTATAGATTACGTGATATGCGTAGCGGTACGTATTATATATATAGGTCGTGCCACGAGTGTTTAGCGCTGGACGAGAATAGCTGCGCATCGGTAGAATCGCGCTCGTAATTGACGTATTGGTGCGAGAAAGACAACACGACTGGGACAACAAATCAACGCTCGCGCACCCGACGATCACGCGCCCCGCGCGCCGTGCCGTCCCCTCGATACCTTATTTTTGCTTCTGCGCAGGTTTTGTTCAGCGCTAAAGTCTCGTGACGCTACTTATAACTCATGTTTCTGAGACCGTTAGAAAATCTGAGATTCACGGACAGTGTCGACGTCTGGGAAGAGACTCCAATGATACCCGTGACCCCTACCTGATGCGGTTAGAAGAAACTAATGGGATTTTTATTGGAATAGGCCTAAGAGAAGAAACCCTCACATAATACTATGAGGATTTCTATCTTAATCTGCTTAAATCTGTAGACGATATTAATCTACTTCAAAAAAAATCAAAAGAGAAGAAAGCAAGTAAATATAATGTTAAAATATTCAAAGTATTTCGGGAACAGTCGTACTACGGTACACACATTAATCGCAATAACGGGAGCGCGCACGAACCGCAAATAAGGTTAAAAACGATCTAAATTTAAAACTACCTCCAAAACTCCGTCCATATTTCCCGCGGCGGTACAACGCCATGACGTCACGTATAATTGCTCCCGAGAGAAATGTAAATCCACAATATTTACAAATAATTAATCATGCACAATTTGCAAAGTTTGCGGAACGAGCAATATTCCCGGGCGGGAGTGTTAATTTATTTTACTCTTTGATTAAAGCGATTTAACCTCTGCTTGCAGCGATTCTGCTGTAATAAATCTCCCCGGGTGCGAGAGAATTAATTTTTCAAATTTTGTTAATTTTATTAGCTTTTAAAATACGTACAATGTGTAATTTGCCATTAATTTGGCTCGACTTCATCCTGATTCTTAAAATTATTTTCATTATTTTTGAAAAAAAATCCTTTGTTGTATTTCTTAATTTCAGTACAGCGGAATAATTTAAAACTGTCATCTGATAAATCACGATTAACGCTTTCGTTTACGTCGTTATAAATTCGCCTCCAAACATTAAGATGTAAATCGCGTAAGTGCTTAACGTTCTCTACGGACTAACATATTATGATTACTACCAATTACTGTAAACATTCTTTAGTGGTACAAATACACCCCTTGTGACGTCACAGAAACTTTTTGCCACGCACTACCACTTTTCTCTAATCAGCTCTTTCATGCGGTATTTCCGATGCATTACGACTTGAGGTGCTTCAAGAAGAGAGCATACATATTTCTAAAAGGCCGGCAACCCACTCCACAGATGTCAAGCTCCGCGAGTGTTCATGGGCGGCGAGGACCACTTTCCATTAGGTGTCTCGCCTGCTTGATTGCACCCTATGTAATAAAAGAAAAAGATCCTTTAACGTCACTTGCCACGCCTTCTGCCAGCTCCGCAAGGGCACACATGACGCAAGGCCAGCGTGGCGACTTGCCACCGCACATTGACGCTAAAGAATACCATTACTAAAATAAATTACGCACAATATGTGGGTGACATTCAATTGAAAAACGTCCAATTTCACTCAGCATCTTGGGAGGAATTCCGAATGTTTTACAATGTAACAGAGCCTTGACAGCGATTAAAACTAAGCATAAAGTAACATTTTCGAAATCGATAATATTAATTTGATATTCGGAAGAACATTGAAAGATGATGTCCATACAAACATGATAAGGAGATGAAAAGGCCATGTATAGTAGTCAACAAACAGTGCAGTTCAACCATCTCAAAAATTTTAGGGACCATTTTGGAAGTCAGAACTCAAAAATTTGCCTCTTTTAATTCTCTATTACCATAAGAAGGGAATAATTTGTTCTAATACTCAATCGCAAATCAAATTTAAGTACGCCTTAACTTCCCCTACATCATACAATCACGAACACCCTGTTTTGTAAATTGAAGTAACACCTTAATGTGGTTTTCGTTCGAATATTCCTGCATAAGTTATTTTTCCCTTTCAGTTAGTTACGAGACCCTGCTTTACACGTGCTGTGATTCCCACATTATATATGTTAGATCACGATAACGACCTTGTCAAGTAATAATAATACTTACACACGTACAATGTGTTTTAAGCTCAATGATGCGAAGAACACACAAGACAGGTCATAATACATGTACCAAGGTAAGAACTTTACTTATGAAAAAAAAATACTATTTATAATATATATTTTTTAATATAATATATGACTTCTGATCTTAGAAAAATTATTGTTTTGCGTGTCATATAATTCGTAATAAATAATTGTCTAAATGACGAATAAAGTTACGCCTGGAGAAAAATTACCTAATAATTGTCGAGTTATAGTTTTTAAACTTATTCTTGTTCATTTTTTAAAATCTTAACAAATCGACAAATTATTTTTTAAGTTAATTCATTATTATTGTAACAAGAATAAATTGACTATGGAGTTAGACAAAGCTATTAAATTAATTTGATTTCATACACCTTATTATATGAATGTGTAAAGAAACGTTATTTCATACGAACACCGGTCAGCGATATACGATTAATTATATTATTACACATGCAGTTATAGATAAAAATCTTAATTGCTTATGCGAGTTATTAATTGATATTTAATAAGTCTCTACAAAAAATTAATTTAATACCTACAATTAACGTATAATGAATATTTGGTAACATGCACACAATGTTACAAGGTCTAATTTTGACAAATAACCCTTTGGATATATCCACTAATCATAGTCATAAAGTTACGCGTTAGTTATTACTAAAGGACAGACTAATTACATTTGGGATTCTCTTGACACTTCCAAGTATATAACTTTACTGTATACGAACTCTTACGTATAAAGAACTTTACAAGTACCGAAACCCGAGCATGAACTATACAGCATATGAATTACAATCCATAATCCAATATCAAATAAATGTTAACTACTTATATGTATCAATCATTGTTTCGAGTACTAGTCAAGACGATTTCAAAAACTCATCAACATGTCTCCAAGCAAGCTACACCTACAACCTACACAATCGTTGACCTAATACGTATGCCAAACCGCACCTCCATTATTAACCTATCTGAACATTAGCTTACCTTATTAAACCTTCCGAAACGGGCATCGAAAATTTCAAGATTGCCTTTTAGGCGTTACGCCGAAGTGGCGAACAATGTTCCTACCAAAACCACAACTAACACGTTTCAATGTGGTCGCCAACGACGGACAGACAAAAGGACGCTTGTCGATACCATTCGACCGATAAGGCTGGGTAATTAAAAATTCATTTCGGATTATCGAAGTCGGTCAAGCGTGAGTTGCAATGCTACGAGGTTGCCAATGTGTGTGTTTATTTGTTGATTTTTCAGATCAGAAAATATGTATGTATCTATTGAGTTTTTACAAATGAAAGCCATACTACATTGCTGCAGTCTATATCGAAAGAAATCGGTGTGAAATTGTTGTAGAATTAATTAAGGCAATACGAAAAACTTTACTAAAAAAACCTATGTTTCAAAGAACATATTATTACGTATAGATCCTATCAAAATATTGGTCAAACGTTTCCATCACCGACATTTCTACAACGCTTGTGTAATAATTAATTATTTCATCACCTCACCCATCCGCCCCTTCTTTCCTCGGAAATGTCCGATTGTTGCTCTTTAATAAAATATGACGAATCGTTTCGAGCACGTCTTTCGAGTTACGACATTTTAAAACAAAAACAAAAAATGTATCGGCAACTTCTGCGACACATTTATTTACACACATATATAAATTATCGATATGATATATTAAATCCCATTCGCGTTATGGGTGAACGACCCTCGTACGATACACCGATAACTTGTCACTGCATTTTGTGTGACGTTCGCGAGAAACTGACTTCCTTTTAACGTTATTATGACTAGTCATTTATTAACATCAAATAGAAATAATTAAGGATATGTAATATCAACCACGCTACGCGGTTTTCTCCGCCTAGTTTAGTTCATACATTTTGTTTTAATCAGGTTTATTCATTCTATACCTACACACTAAACTTCAGCCAAATCATTTTAGTAGTCATTACTTTATAATAAACGATAGCCAGCGTGATTACTGGGCTAATGATGTAGTGAACCCCTGCCCGGAGCAAAGTTCTGGGTTTTTGATTCTACATTGGTTATGGGCTGGCGTTTCTCTTACCATAAGGAGGGTGCAGTCCAGCTCTTCGACCACTTCAAAGAAAAAAAAAGGCTAACAAACTTCTTATTCCCACCACATTACCATATAACATAATATTACTTCAATTAATATCTTTAAACTAAAACAAATAATTACACACTGCTAATCAGTGTGATGCCCAAATAATCTTAATTAATATCTATATTAAAAAAATTCTAAAATTAATAAATTAAGAAGAAGAGTATTGTCGTTTTGCTTTATTTCACACCCAATAGTGCATTGTACACATCATTATATTACTATAATGGTTAATTATGTTAAAAAGTGGTAAGAATATTGGTCTTACTAAGGAGGTTAATATATAATGTTAAATTGTTCTCATCAAATTAATAAGTCTAGATAAAATAGAATAAGTTTTTGTCTATGAAAAAACCTTTATATTCCAAATTGAAGCTGGTTCAATTCACTTCATGTCTATATAATTATACTAGAATTTCGACATATCTTAGCTATTCAAGACAATATTTTAGAAGAGCATCTTATACAGATTTGATACAAATACTCAATATTTTAAAAACCTATCATTAATCCACAAAATAAACCTTTTATTTTAACATTTACTTTTTAAATCATATTCTTATTAACAATAGTATAATTAACGAAGAATCAGACTGGACATTTTATGTGAATTAACGTTGATATTGGATTGAAACAACTGCTGTATGTTTGCAATTACATCTTTTCAGATGGAAATCCTATTTAACAAAGTAGAATCATTACAAAACAACTAGTGAGAGGGTTACCTGATTTAAAGTAACCATTTCCACCCATAAGCATTTGCAAGGGTCTCACAAATGCATTGCCATTGATTTTTAAACATAAATTCTTATAAAGGAAAGCAACCCTACCTACATAAGTTGCAATTTGAATTAATTAATATTTAAGTAAGTCATGATATGCAAAGACAAAGATACAGGTTATAACTACATATCATTTATAATAATACTAGTGACCAGCCCTGGCTTCTCACACATATATTATTGATATACATATAAACCTCTTCATGAAATGGAAATCACATAAAAATAGGGTGCATAGTTTTAAAGATTTAAGCATACATAAGAAGAGATAGTAAAAAGTGACTTTGTTTTATTCTGTTATTATATTTCAGAATGAATAGTCACACTAACTATACATAGGATGTCCTATGAATAATCCCTGTATAAATATTGAAACTCATCATAAAGTGTGGAAATTACATAGCAACATAGATTAGATAATCTAAAAAGATTTTATCATACACCCTTTTTTAAATGTACTGATGATCTGATAAAGAAGAATGAAGATTCTGAGAAATATTATCCTTACTTATATATAAAGCTTAAGAGTTTGTTTGTTTAAACGCGCTAATCTCCAGATTTACTGATCAAGTATGAAATTTTTTTGTGATAGCTACATATATACATGAAAGGACAGGCATTTGATATTTATATCCTAGGTAAAATTATAGGACAGTTATATATGTAAAACTATTGAATTGTATCACTGGGTGGGAGTCTGGTACTCCATAGACCCATAACACAAGTTATTTCACGATATGCAATTTCGAATATAAATTTTTTTTTAATGTAATAAGGTAATATTTTTAAGGGAAAATGAAAAAAATATATATAATTACTGGCAATAAAAACATAAATAAAATTTATTACCCTAAAAATTGCCCCACGAAAGTGTGTGAAACTACATAGCAAATCATTTATAAGTATCTTAAATCAATTGTAGGAGAAAAATCACATGCAGATTTTAATCTAACGCGAAATTACTTTCCATTCAGTTAAATCCACAAAACTACTGTCTCGAAATACAATTACTACTTTGACCCATTTCTTGTTGCTAACTGTGATATAGCTATTTTCTGTTAATACTTTAAAGTAAGTAAAAATAGTCACAATATATTCATACAATTTAGATTCATAATGACTTAATTGGAGCTTAGAAAAATAGTGATTGGGAATTTCCTTGACACCTAAAACACTGCAAAAATCACAATTTCTATTCAATAACCATATGATTTACTCAATTTCAGTTATCTTTAGGCCAACAATGATTATCAGATAGTTTTTAAGTGCTATATTATATACATCCTATGTACACAAGATATAGGCAGTCTTGTTGCTATGCAAGATATCAGTCAACTACATGTGTATACATGCATACATAGTATGTTAACCCATTTGGCGCCTCTGTACCCAATTGGGTACAGCTAATTAATTGAGGGTAGACAATAAATTTACTAATCTATATTTGTTTTTTTCGACCTATAATATAAAGTGATAGTTCAAGCATCAAACAAATCACAATTTATGTGGGTATATTCATATAATCTGTCACAGTGAGGATTTCAACTTTACGATATAATCGTTTATCGAGGTAAGTTCACTAATATAATAATTTGTTTGTGTTTTCATAACCTAAGTTTCTGATATATTTTTTTTTTTGTTTTATACATCCTTATTCGTAAAATAAATAATAAAAAACTATTTAACAATTAGTATTTACCAAGTTATCGTGCTTGAAAGATCACTGTACCCAATTGTGTACAGCGGCCGAATCTATATAACGATTGTGCTAATTGTTCTAGGATTTCGTTACCATGAGTTCGAGAAATTTTAACGTTTCTAACTGTTACAAAGGCTTAGAGGAAGCAGTCAATACTGTTTTGGATGAGAGTGACAGTGATGGCGAATATGACTTTGCTGTTATACCGCCAGAACCTAGCGTCGTTACAGATGAAGAAGAAGGCGTCGACGAGGACATGGTTACCGCTACTTTGCCGCAGGATGTGCCTGGTAATATTGAGGTTTTTAGAGCCAACGAAGACATCATTCAAAGTGATGACAGCAGCGACGACGAACCTTTGGCAGAAAAGACAAAGAGAAGGCGACAGCAACTATGTCAGCCTGTATGGCGTAAGTGTTCCCCTATATACTCTTCTACGACTGAAGAAAGATCTGATGTGCAACAAAGACAGGAAGCAGTAAAAGAACAGCTCGGAGAACTTAGTCCCGTACACATATTTGAAAAAATTTTTGATGAAGAAGTAATAAACCTGATAATTACTAACACAATTTTATATGCTAACCAAAATAACAGACATACTTTTCAGTTAGATTCTATTGATTTGAAAAAGTTTATAGGCATATTGATATTGTCTGGATATCATAAATTACCCAGAGAAGATTTGTACTGGTCTTATGATGAAGATGTCGGTGTTGAAATGGTATCAAAGGCCATGACACGGCAAAGATTCCGGGATATAAAAAAGAATCTTCATTTTGTGAACAATGACGTAGCAACTACAACCAGGGACAAAATGTTCAAAGTCCGACCATTAGCTGATATTCTAATGAAAAAATTTCTGCAGTGGGGTATAATACATAAGAATATTTCAATTGATGAATCGATGGTAAAGTACTTTGGCCATCACTCTGCGAAGCAATTTATTCGAGGAAAACCGGTGCGATTTGGCTATAAGAACTGGGTAGCAGCAAGTTCAACGGGATACTGTTATGCTTTTGATTTTTACTGCGGCAAAGCCCTCGAAGCCTCTACTGACCCTTTAGGATCAAGAGTAGTCAAATCGTTATTACAGAAACTGAGGACTGATCCAACAAACCATCAAATATTTTTTGATAACTTTTTTACCAACTATAATCTCTTATTCGAGCTGAAAAAAGAAGGGTACCGAGCAACTGGAACCATTCGAGAAAACAGAACGAAGAAATGCCCTCTGAGAAACACTAAAGATATGAAGAAAGAAGATCGTGCTTCATATGATTACAGGTTTGATAAGCAAAATGAAATATTATTAGTGAGATGGAAGGATAATAGTGTTTGTACAATGGCGACAAATTACGATACCATTGAACCACTGGGAGTTGTAAAGCGATGGTCTCCAACACAACGTCAAAAGGTTGATGTCAACATACCAAAACTATTTCAAACATATAATAAAAATATGGGGGGTGTCGATGAATTAGACCAATCAATTGCACTGTACAGGATTGCTGTTCACGGAAAAAAGTGGTGGTGGGTTTTGTTTACCTACATGGTTGATATGGCGATTGCAAATTCATGGCGTTTGCATGTTCTGAGTCATACTGATAAAATGGACCAGCTACAGTTTCGACGAGCTATTGCAAGATATTACTTACGCCAAAAAACAGACCATAAAACTCGACCGTCATCCTCAATAGTGCAAGGTTTGCCTCAAGATGGTGTGGGGCATTACCCAAAAAAGATTGAAAAACCATTGCGATGTGTTGTTTGTCACGCGAGAGTTCGTTGGCAATGCAAAAAGTGTATAAAAACATTATGTGTGGAAAAACAATGTTTTGAAAATTTTCATCGATAAACCGCCGCTGTACCCAATTGGGTACACCCCTCTCCTGAAAAGCCTAATTTCTTTTTTCAATATTTTTTATTTTTTTATGTTTATTTGATTCATAGACAACATGAAAATAAAAGTTTTGTAATAATACTACTGCTGTTTTATTTTTGGCGGTTAATGGGTTAATCAACATTTTAATATTTCTATTTTTTTGTTTATCCGTTATTATATTATATTATCTTTCAATTCAAATGTAAATTTTGTACAATTTGTATGTATTTGATTTTTTTATTACGTGGTGTAACAGCA
>DWAJ01002715.1:0-16660 GCA_018238005.1 Eurema mandarina
GCAACTTTTTAACTGGAAAAAAGTGTTATAAGGGGGAAGGGGGGGTCAAAGTTCATATGAAAGTCCACGCGGACGGAGTGGCGGGCAACAGCTAGTTGAGATATTATTTGACAAGCTTTTAGCGACCCGCCCGGCTTCGCTTGCATATATGATGCATGTATTATTCATATAAACCTTCCGCTTGAATCAATCTATCTTTTAAAAATACGCATGAGAATCGATTGCGTAGTTTTAAAGATTTAAGCATACATAGGGATATAGGGACAGAGAAAGCTTTGTTTTATACTATGTATAAGTAGCGTCACGGATCTTTAGCGCTGAACGAAACCTGCGCAGAAGTCAAAAATAAGGTATCGAGGGGACGGCGCGTGATCGTCGGGTGCGCGAGCGTTGATTGGTTGTCCCAGTCGTGTTGTCTTTAAGCACCAATACGTCAATTACGAGCGCGATTCTACCGATGCGCAGCTATTCTCGTCCAGCGCTAAACATAAATGACGCAACCTACACATGCATACATGCTACAGTCTGAGTGACACACACACATGTATACATAAACGTAAAATACATATATACACACAACACACATACTTATTTTGTTTATGTCCTGGTTGCTGAATGGATGTCATCGATTTGTGCAATTACCTCGTTAATTTAATTAATAAATATTTAAAGCTATGTCTAGCTACATAACCAACTACTAGTGTAACAAACCATAAATAATATTATGAATAAAGTTTAATTAAGTCTTAAACCAATACACACACAGAAAATGGATTGGCTCCGTTCGATTGGTCCGATCCGTGAAACTTAATATATACCGGCAGTTGGTGCTTATTTTCCCATTGTTATGAATAAATAAAGAAATGAATAACAATAATGATTTTAGTAAAATCGCAACACTTACATGGCCACACCACCGCATATTATAGCACTTTATCTACTTATCAGCTAACACTGCTATCAGCTAACATTTCACCAAGAATAGAATAGAATTGTGTCTATGAACTGTACGTGTCTTGCCAGCATTTGAGAATTTCCAAGAATTTTGGTAAATGTTCCACAACAAAAATACAATTTTAAAACTTTATAACACTATTAATTTTACATTTAAATTTATTGTATTTAAATCGAAACTGTTTTTATGAAAACAATACCCTCCTGGTTCGGACATAAGTCTCTAAACACCCTGTACATATTTTATGAGCAGTTGTTTTCCAATTATAGCACTAGAGCGCATTATGCGGCATAATGCTTAACGTTGAATGTTTCAACTGCAGCAACGCTTCGCATAGTGCGAGCACTCTCATACTAAAGCTAAATCACGTTCCAATTATACTATGGTGTTCTCTACTCGTAAAATATATACCTATTAGAGTCGCAAGAGCTTGGAAGGTCACTTGCGAGCGCACAGCGGGTCGCGGCCGTACTGCTGCGCGCTGTGCCCGGCTACCTTCGGGTACCGCGCCGCGCTCTACAACCACAACAAGCTGGTGCACAGGAAGGGGAGAGGTACGCTGCCTCGCGCTATTGACATGTTGACTCGAAATTTATATAAAAGTAATTCTTTGCCTCTATGTAGGTAAAGTAGTAGGTTTTAATCTAGATGCTAACTAAATAATTATTTATTTGTTTCAGACCAATCTAAGCTGTCGAATACCAGTTGATTTAACTACGAAATATCGTCTCTCGTCTCGTCTCAGCCGCTGGACGTCCACTGCTGGACATAGGCCTCCCCCTTGGACCTCCACACATACCGGTCTGAGGCGACCTGCAAATATGACTTGCAATAAATAAATTTATATGATTACTGTTTTTTTATTTACTTTCTAAATCGCAAAGCATTATCCATTGATAAACTTATAGACTAAAATAGATTTATCGATTTTCTTTTTCTTAAAATTGCTGAACGCATCAATTAACGTCAATCTATCAGTTTGACATTTTGAAAATGGTATTTTCCATCAATGTCAACTTTAAAAACATAACCTCATCGCAATACAAAACAAAACAATATATCATGTTAACACAATAAATATGAAACGAATACCATTCTTCCGTCATATAAACATCTCGCTGCAAATCCGTAGCTATTCAGAAAAATATCAGCCGCAAGCGCTGCGTAGTTTAAAGCCAAAGTCCACTCGTGATACTGTACAGTTTTACGTGGATTCATGTAGAGTTAGGGCTGTAGCTGGTAGAGGCGGCGATGGGTGTATATCGTTCTTAAGTGCCTGGTGCAAGGAACACGCTGGCCCTGACGGAGGTGATGGCGGGAACGGTGGACATGTCATATTTCGAGTAAGTTTGTTACCTATGTTTATCCTCCACCATTTATGTAAAAAGTTGCACCGAAAAGACCCACTAGATATTTAATTGTATACTAAAAACGTAATCACGAACAAAACATTCACCACAACAAAAAATCATGTAAAAGAAAAGTACAAAAATGACTATAGAACTTACTGAAAGGCTCACTCTTCAAGGGTATACTAAAGATTCCAGGTTTCAACTGTATAACTGTTTTCAGCGTGATATTTTATGTATATGTAAGAACATTATTTAATTTTACCATTGTCAAACTATTGAAAAGACATTGTAATAGTGTAATAGTATCTATTAATGTCTAAACTGCCTAATGCTTTATTAATATAAAATTATTTAGTGTTTGCCACCTGTGTCTAAGTTCTAGGTACTACATAGTCCAAATATCAGATAAAACCAATTACCTAATGAAAAAAATATTTTCATATATATAGAATATTTGTACTTATTAATTTTTCAGGCGACGCACACAAAAAAGGGACTCAACCATTGTACCTCAGTTATAGCAGCTAAGGACGGGGAAAGAGGTCACAACAAAGACTGCAACGGCAAGAACGCACAGCATGTAGTCATAGATGTTCCGCTGGGTGAGACTATATATCATTAAGTCATAAGTACATAGTATAAAACAAACTCACTTATTTCTGTCTGTCCCTATGTATACTTTAATCTTTAAAACTGCACAACCCTTTTTCTTGCGGTGTTTTTACCAGATAGAGTGATTCAAAAGGAAGGTTTATGTGTAATACATAATAATACATAATAAAACCGCTAGTATTATACATAAGGCAGCGGCAGCGGTGGGCTTTTAAAATGAGTGACTTCACTAATATTATGATAATTATTTATGTTAGGTTTTCAAAACAAAGTAGTGATTAGTTCTGTTTATTCATTCTGGGTAATGTTGTTTCTGAGATACTCATGAAATACTGATTTTTTCAAATAATACAAAGATGTTTGACTTAGCCTGTTTGTATATTCTTCATTGCAACTATATTATATGTATCAAAAAAAATATTATAAGCGCGATTCAGAACTTCCCCCTCCTACGCAGGTACAATAATCAAAGACGCCCATGGTCGTGTGGTAGCTGACCTGGGGGCGGAGGGGGCGATGTTCGTGGGGGCGCGGGGCGGCGCCGGGGGGCGGGGGAACCGATTCTTCTTGACTGACACTGAACAGGTTAGCGGGAACCTGCTTATGATGAAGTGGGTCGATTAGTTTTAATTTTGTTTAATTATACCGACTTCCAATTATGATAAAACTATTAAATCATTTTTATATACTACTTAAATAACAATAATTGCAAACGTTTTGTTTTATTTTTAGTTTGCAAGTTGGTTTACCTAATAAATAAAAATTGTTTTATTTTACGATTTTTATTTTTTAAACTGAGATTTTATTTGTAACTTGTAGTGATAAATAAACATTTATTTTTTTCATTATTATTCATCTATATACATATAAATAAATTAACCTCTTTTTACTACATGCATATTATGAGTATATTATATATTTGTACGTACACAAAATACGATTTTTTTTTAATTTTGTCTGTCTGTCAATTTTTCAGTTTGTTCCGGTTAATCTCTGAAATGGTTCAACCCTGAATAAATTCATATTTTTTCAATTGAAAAAAACATGCAATAAATTTTCGCAGGCTCCAAGCGTAGCAGAATTAGGGGCCCTAGGGGAAACGGAGCAGTACTCACTGGAAGTGCGGTCGATGGCGCACGTGGGGCTCCTTGGGGTGCCAAACGCGGGTAAAAGTACCTTGCTTCGGGCCCTCACCCGCGCCAGGCCTAAAGTAGCACCCTATCCTTTTACAACGCTACGACCTCACATTGGTAAGATACATAATAAATAAATTAATAATATAAACCCAAAAGTTAGTGATATTATATTTAATAGATATGTTCCGCACGACAGCGACCAAATACTCATACGTAAATTAAATTAAAGCACGTCTTAAGTACGAGTCTTATTTAATTTTGACAGAATTGTATGGCGAACTGTCAAATCGGACCGGTTTAAGTTGTACTTAAATTTAAGTTGCGTTTCAGTATTCCGGTAAAAACCAATAAAAAAGAAAGATATAGTGTTGTCAGTTGCGCGTGAATGCAAATAAACATAAGACAGGCCACCTGAAGATAAGACGTCCTAATTAGGATGTTTTGGCGTCTCAAAATTTTGCGCTTATAACATATCTATTTGATATAATATCATTGGATGTAAGTGTGTTTGTTGCTCTCTCGAAAACTACTCAATGGATTTCGCTGCAGTTCGGCATGCAAGTAGATTCGACCCTGGATTAATATCAGTTCGTTTGTTATTCTTTCATGCTTAAACGGCTGGATCGTTTCTTATGCAATTTTGCAGATATTGTAGCTGAAAATATTTGTATGAACACGAGATGTAGCAAAATAAATTAAATATTTGTAAATTATATATTTGTAGTAAATTTGTATGACGTATTTTTTGTAGGAATGGTTCCATACGATGACTACGAGCAGGTGGCGATAGCGGACCTGCCGGGTTTGATTCCCGGCTCGCACCAGAACCATGGATTGGGTAATCTTATCTTAATATATATAAATTTCGTGACACGTTGTTTGTACGCGATTGGCTCCTAAACTATTGATACGATTTTATTATTTTTTTGTTTTTAAATATCTTTATTAATAATGTTTTTAACAATAAACTTTAAAACTAGCTTATTGATAATAAAATTACAATTTTTACAACTTTATCAGGCCTAGCCTAAGATTTTAAATTAAATTTGCACCGTGTTTACATCATATGGGAGTGAAGTCGGGCCGGTCACTAGTATATTTAAATTTATTTTGACCAAAATTGTTAACTTCTTGCAAGAAAAAAAACTATTTGGTTGTAGCATTTTAATTTTTTATGTAGTGACGTTTCATTTTTGGCAACTGACTTTAATTGCAATTGAATTTTAATAATATATTAATAAATTTTTCATATTTCGACTTAGTCTCAAATACTATTTGGGGCCCCATTCTATAAAATACTACTGCACGGTGCCCCAGTTGCCCCAAAATGTAACTAAATATAATTTTTAATTTTTTCAGGCATCCAGTTCCTCCAACACGTGGAAAGATGTAAAGGTCTAATATTTCTTCTAGACGGTTCCGATGACCCAATATCACAATACGAAATACTAAGCAACGAATTACAACAATATAACATAGAATTGACGAAACGAAACCGGTGTGTTGCCATCAACAAGATAGATTTGCCCCAAGTGAAGGAGAGTTTGCCGAGACTTAGAGAAAATTTTATGATTAAGGAAAAAGTTGAATTAGTAGGAATTTCGGCGAAAACTGGTATCAATTTGGATGAGTTGTTGCGTGTCATTAGAAGAATGTATGACGATGTGTAGATAGTAATAAATTATTAGATTTGTTGTTGTTGCTTTTATTTATATATAACCCATCGGGTTAGAAATGGAACCTCATTGCTAACACTTCGTGTGTATTCTGTTGTCAATCCTGGTTTTAACAACAAATAAGAATATAATAAAATTAATATTTAACGGGGCCCTATTATGATTTTTTAACCTTAGTTCGTGAGTCCCACTCGCACTTGGCCTGTTTTTATTTTCACGTCATATTTTATATTTTTAAGGGCAATCAGAGCCTTACTGAGGAGCCAGTACTTTGGTACATACTTTTTTAGTAGTACTCCTTTTTTTGGTATTAACTTAAATGAAAACTTCATTGTGAATTATTTTACTTTTGCAATACAATACATTTCGTTTGTCATTGGCATACGACAAAAATCTATGTCGGATATAGTGTATTGTAATCACAGAGGCCCCATTGTTTCTAATATAGTAAAATAAAGGAAATAAAAAGGCATTGTTATATAAAAGTATATAATTTAAACTTAGGTACATAGTAATACGTTATAAATATGAAAAAAAAACTTCTTAAAACTATTTTATTTGTAACGAATCGCGTTTTTCAAATAAATAGTTCATGAGTCTAATACGATGAAAATTTGATAATAAAAATTAAGAATTGTATTTGCTTCTTATTAACGTATATTAAAAAAAGAAATCTTCAAAAAGCTCACTCAACGCGGACAATCAACATGATTTTTTTTAAATTTAGCAATCGCAGAATAAAAATCAAATGTGTGAAAAATACGTACAATTAGAGTCATGTAAATTAATTATTAATTAAATGTTAAAACATACAATCCATATAGTTTATAACAATTTCCCATCGCATTTCTAATAAAAAATATCTTAAATTACGATTAAATAAATAATTATTTTAACCTAAATTTAAAACGCAACCATGGAATCTTGTAAAAGATTGCACTGTGACAGTTTCAAACTAACAGATGGCGCTGATTACAACTTTTTAATCTAAATTAATGAAATAAATTATTTATTATATTGTGAAGCTAATTACAGTGAAGATGGCACCAGTGAGCAGAATGTTATAATTTCTAAATTCGCAATTAAATTGACAATGCAAATTGGTGGTGAATTGGTTGAAATTAAATTCACAATCGTACTGAAACAATAGAAAGTATTTGCCATGCTCATGATGGTTTAAATTCAGCTCATATTTCTTGACGAGCAATAAATAGCTAAGCGCTGCATACTGCATACTTGTTCAAAATACAATGCTGTATTTTTAATTTCATAATCAGAATCATTGTCTGAATGCACATAACATTCCGAATAGTCGAAAAATATGTTTTCTGTAAATGCAGGTACAAGTCAGTAATAACGAAAATTATGAATGAAGTGAAAACATTACACAACTAGTTATTCCTTCAAAATAAAATATGTGCTATTAATATTTGTACTGAACGCTCACTGGCCAAAAGACTAGACTCCTATCATGACTTGATTTTTTCACCGACATCTTTGTATTTTTCCTCACTAATGCTCGTTGCTACAGATATTTCTGTCACAGTCTCCTTATCGTCCCCGAAATATATGGCAACATCGTTATCTATTTCTTCTAGTTTTTTAATATTTTCTACACCAGGAGCTGGTATTATTATTTCATGTCGGATCGAATTGTCTGGTCGTAGATCACATTCTTTAGTGTGTTTGTGTTGTTTAATCTGTATTTCTGTATTGGAGCTTTGGACTTCTAAGTCTTTAGGCTTAGATTTAGTCCTATCGATGGGCTCATAGCCCGCTGGGAGCACTAGACCACCTAGATTCGAGCTGGGCTCGTAATTCTGATAATTTAGATTTATAAAATTTTGCTGTTGGCTCTGCGGTGTGACGATCTGAGGTTTCGGCTGCAAGTTTTGTTGGGGCTTTTGTCCGTGGGGTTGTTCGATCGCTTGCAAGATGCTCTGTAACAGACCTTCCGATAGTAACTGCTCGTGTGGAATGGTAGGCTTATCTTTTCCGTTAGATGACTGGATCTGTACAGAGTATGATGGTAACTCTTTGTTCTGTGAGACGGTCTCTTGATTCTGATTAAAATGTTGACTGGTGGATACGATTTTCTGTTGCAGCTTCTTCGTTTCTTCACTGAGGTTCTTTATCTTTTCGGACGTCTGGTAAATCTGGTCCGAAACGTGCTGTAAGTCATTGCTGTTTTTCGAGTCGTCTTTCAGTGACTTCGATTTTTGTACGCTTGATCTAACAGTTTTGACTGTTTCTATTTGATTGGAGGGTAGTATAGTCTGAACTAGACTGTGAGAAGCGGACGAGAGATCTTTCGTGTTATAAGAGACTGATTCACTTCCTGGTACAGGGGTGTTGAAGCCGTTGTGGGGTGATATCAAAGTTTGATGGTTGTGCTTGAAAGCAGACCCTAAAGTGCTGAGACTTGAAACGTAGCTAGACACAAGTTCTGGGGATATTTTCTCGCCCGATCTTGCAGCTTTGAGAATAGCTTCATGGTACGGACAGTGTTTGAGAATCGCTGCCGCTTCTAAGTTGCTTAAATTTGCTAAAATAGTGCCGTCAAGGTTCGCTGTCACCGTGTTAGTATTAGAACCAGACGCAGTATTGTCTACGGTCAAAAGTGGAGCGGAATACGAATCTATGGGTGAGCCGTATAAATTGCTGGGTTGTTGGAAGTTAACAGGGTTGCCAGCGTGCGGGAGGCTGTACAAATTCGTCGGTTCCACGGTTAACGCTAAGCTGGCAACACCGAGATTTCCAGTGTGTTGGTTGATGTCCTTAACTTCACGGACGGGTGGAGGTAAATAAGCTGGGCCGGTTTTAACATGGTCTACTGAGTGCTGGTCCTTGTGTTGGGAGATTTGACCAATATTTAGTATGAGACCTTCAGGCACAGAATCTCGGAATTTGATTGGATGTTTAGGATGTGATACCGCGTTGTGACCGCCGCCGGAGACTGATCCGTATGGGATTGGTAGGTTGGGTGGGAGTGGTCTTGGAGGAGCACCATATTGACTTCCTGGTGGAACTCCATATATCCCTGAAGGAGGAATCAAGCCCTTAGCCCCTTGCTGTCTCAAAGAAGGTACTGGTAACGGCTCCGGCGGTCCATACGCTTCGATTGGTTTGTTCAAATTCTGAGGCAACTGTACGAAGCTCTGTGGATTTCTGTTCTCAGTATAATGTGCTTCGAAGACTGTTTTGGATTGATCGATGTGGTTGGAGTCGCCACCGACTATAGCATTTAAATCTATGTTGGCCAGTGCGTCTTGGTGTACAGTGGAGTAACCAGATGATATCTGAGCTCCAAGGTTCTGCCCAGAGAACTGTGCCCCAGAAAATTGATGCCCAGAGACCTGTGCTCCAGAAAATTGTTGTCCAGAGAATTGATTGAAGTTTCCGTGGTCGATGACGTCTAGACCAGGTGGAGGAGGTGGTCCGTACTGATCGAGAGTCTCTACATGCCCGTGAATATTAAGATTTGAGTGGTCTACACTCTCCAAAGGTTTCGATACTCCGGGAATTGGTTTCCAACCATCGTATAGCACGTGGGGCGGTGTCGGAGGAGCTGGTATGCCTGGATGGGGCGGTCTAGGATTAGGATCAGGTTGTGGAGGCCCGTAGTGCCCGATACTGCCAATATCCTGAACTACGATTTGATCGTTTGGACCTATAGGGCCTAACGATAAGCCAGGAGGACCGTAGGAATCTGAAGGTATGGGGAAGTTAGGTTTCAAGTTAGGTAGGCTAGGGAACGGGGTGCCGTAAATCGGTGCGGGTAGGTTCAAGTCCAGATTTGATCCCAACTGAGTTCCAATAGATGTCTCGACGGTACTAAATGTGGTGCCAACATTTGCTCCGATGCCGATAGTTCCGAAGTTGGAAGATTCTGGAAGGCTCTGGATTAAGGGAGCTCCATACGTTATTTTAGGCGGACCATATATAGGCTTTGGAGGACCATAGTTAGGTTTGGGGACTCCGTATATAGGTTTAGGAGATAATTTCGGAGGTTTAAAGGGAACACCGTAAGATGGCTTCGGTAGTATTTGCTTGGGAGGTCCATAGGTTTTCTTAGGAGGACCGTACACTGGTTTTGGTGGACCATAGATCTTCGAGGGGAACTTCGGAGGCCCGTATAGTGGTTTCGGTTTCGGCGGTGGTGGTCCTTCGTAGTTCTGGCTTGGGAAGACCACAGGTGACGGAGGCCCGTAGGCTCCTGGTGGCGTGTCTATGAATAGTGTCTCTGGAACTCCATAAACTGGCGCAGGGAGCGGCAGGTCAGGAACTGGAAAAAATAATTTTTATTCTATTTTGTTCGGATAGCTTATGGCAATTTGTTACAAAAATAGAATACAGGAAATTAACTCATTTTTAATTGCTCATTATAAGCTATAACTTATAGTTAAAGTTATGAATTATTACACTTAAAGAAACAAAACAGACACTAATTCTTAAGTTTAGGATGCAGACAAAATTTAATAAGTTTACTCTCTACTGCATTAAAGATATAATGAATCGGATAAATGTTAGAGGCGTCACACACACAAAGAAAGTACGTTTAAATGTATTATTTAGTTTTAATTTAACACGTCATATTTATTTTTAAACTATAACAACTACCAAATAAGAAAATACTAATTATAATGTTCCTAGTATTAAATAAAAACTGCCATAGTAAATTTATTAAATTGTGAAATTTAGCATAGTGATTATCTTTCAGGAAGCATATTCAGAGCGCCATCTAACGCAACGCTGAGTAGATCTTTTATTAAGAACCTTACAAGGCATTTACGACGTGAAATATTGTTTTTTATGTTATAATTTAAAGATTGTAGTAGAAAGTAGAATTACCTTAACATGTAATAGTAAGTTCAAAGAGGTTTTTTTACTATTTTCTTATCTTGTTAATTGTTTTTAACCACCGACGCAAAAACGACGGGGTGTTATAAGTTTTACCTGTCTGTGTCAGTGTGTGTGTGTGTGTCTGACTGAAGCAACGTAGCTCCCAAACGGAAGATCCGATTTTAATGCGTTTTTTTTGTTTGAAAGGTATAACCGACGAGAGTGGTCTTGGCTATGTTTGGTGGAAATCGGTTCAGGTCTTCAAGGCCTTCGTCTGTCAGGTGTGATGGGAATGTTACACGCTCAGTTTGCTTGGTTTCTTTGGTCGTGGGTTTATGTATTTTGTAGAATACGCCTGTATATTATGCATTGCTGTTAATGTGTAGAAATAAATAAATAAATATTAACGGACTATACTGACCAGTATTAATGATATCCCGTGGGGGGCCGTACGCGTCGGCGGGGAGGGGCTCGCCGTACGAATTGGACAAACCTGAATCACGGTTTTGTGCTTGTGCTGAAAATATATGACGTACTTGTCACTTAAAGTTATAATCATTACATAGTATAAAACAGAGTCGCTTTTTTTGTCCTTTTTTTTAATTCTATGAAGTGGTGAGACGAGCTGGACGTTCTCCTGATGGTAAGAGAAACACCAGCCTATAACCAATGTAGTGCTACCCAGAACTGTGCTCCGGGCAGGGGTGCACTACACCGACGCTCCCTACTTTGAGTCGTCAGATGTTAAGACTCATTAGCCCAGTAATTACGCTGGCTACAGTGCCCTTCAGACCGGAGCACAATGACTTGTCGCTCGTATTAAACAAAAATTATAAAATAAAGAATAATCTCAGAAAGTATTGGACCGATTTCAATAGTTATTTTTTCATTAGAAAGCTACACTATCACTAGTAACATAGGCTATATATGGTACTATGTCTACCTGCGCGAAGCCGGGACTGAGCGCTAGTTTATATTATTATTGTCAAAGTTTGGCACTTTTCGATATCCAAATTATTTGACCAAATTGTCCAAATCAACTGACAAACTATAAATGCTTATTAAATAACACACGAAGCTCTTACCTGGTTGTGACGCTTCTGCGATGAGATCCTGTGCATCATCCTTGGAGACCAGTCCAGCTGGAGCGTCCTCCGCCAACGCCACTGCCAACCAGAGTACCACCAACTGCAATTTACGGCAAACATTTTTTACAAATAACAACATATAGCGGAATTAAATTTTTATGCTTAAATCTCTAAAACTACGCAACCGATTTTCATGCGTTTTTATATCAGATAGAATGATCCAAGAGGAATAATTCAAGAAAAAGAAAGTGTATAATATGCGAGCGAAGCCGGGGCGGTTCGCTAGAAATATTATAAATGTGAAAGTAGGGAAGTTTGTTACACTTTAACCCAAAAACCATTGGACCGATTATCATGAAATTTTTAACACAAATATATGGAGGTGGCAGAAAAAACATAGGCTACTATTTATTTTCGATATTTATTCAACCTAATTGATTCAAAGCAAGCGAAGCCGCGGGACAAAGCTAGCTACATAAGTCTTAGTTAAAAACAAAATGAATGTCAAGTGTGAGTCGGTAATTAGTGCCGTGTCAATTATCCGTGTCGCTCTCATCCGTACTTCCGTCTGCGCCACATCGCTAGTGATGCGCCGACGGGATAGTGATGTGCTCTATCGATACGATTATTACTAACTAGCTGTTCCCCACGGTTTTACCCGCGTAGTTCCCGTTCCTGGGGCAATATAGGGATATAGAGTAATCTATATGTTAATCAATGATATCATCTATCTACATACCAAATGTCAGCTAAATCGGTCCAGCCGTTTTTGCGTAAAAGAATATCAATCATACATCCATACGATGGGACTTTGCGTTAAAAATGCGTATGCTTTTCGTAGATTTAAATTTTTCTACATTTATAGGGTAAATGTCTTACAGCAGCAACATTATCGGTGTGCTTGTGTGCGTGTCATCGAGTATAAGAACGTGCTTTATACTTACGGCCTATCAGTCTATGCGTTATATAAAAACGTAACGAGTCTGTCTGTACATGGAAGATATATGAGAAAAAATATTATAGGACACCTTTATTAACGCAATAGAACCCAAAACAATTATTTTTTGAATATTTGTCTGTTTGTTTGTGCACGCTAATCTCAGAAACGGCTTATCCTATCTAGATGGGGTTTTCAATGATATATTGTGGTAAGCTTCAATTAACATTTAGTGTTTAATTCATGTCAATCGGTTGATAAATAAAAAAGTTATGGCAATTTAAAGAATTACGTTCAACTTGCTGAACGTTTGTTGGCGCGGGTTAGGCATTTTCAAAAATGCTGCCCAAAGTCACTTTTCTACGCGAGCAAAATCATGGGCACAGCTAGTTCTAAATAAATATAAAAACATTGTTCTTGTGTTTCAAAAACTCTTTAAATAGTTTTCGAATGATTTTAATACTTCCATATACCAGAATAACATTAACTACAATTTATAAAACAATCGAAGAAATGGCTAAAAAGAAATAGTGATGTGCTAATTACCGATACCAGACTCGACTCTACTTCCGATCGTGCTACATACGTAGTGATGTACCATTCTTATCGATCATAATTAATTTGTTAAATTCATATTTTGTAAACTTTCAGTTTATTGTTAATTAAATGAAACAAAGCCATCTTTAATCTATGAAAGATCTGCTTCTTTAATTCTTTATTGTACAAATTGAACTGCTACTAAAAAATCTTTGAAATGATTATTATTTTTTGTTGCATGTCAGTAGTTCTCCGAAGAAACTGCCTTCAATGGTAAATGTTTTGTAATACCGTGACGATCAAAAGTGTTACTATATGTAGCCTAATTAAATAAATATATGTTTGACTCTGACATTTAGTACAAAATTCTCAATTTTAAAGCCATAATAAGCAATCCTAAATCTCTTTCTAATAGAAAGTATGATACTAGATTAACATATACAAATATTTAGTGAGCCATTAAAAGTGAAATTTACCAAATATCGGTAGCTCGCACGAAATATTATCTAACTTTCACTATCGAAATTCTAGGTTGAGATCAAAACATACATGCAGTGATATGTGTGTCTATATAAGGTTGTATAGTAGTTTCTAAAAATATAAAATTTTAATAGTCTTCGAGAATTTTTTTAATGCATTTTTGTATGTGAATTAGTCATAGTCAACAGTGGATCCAACGTAGGGTCATAGTCCTTATATAGTCAGCAACGCAGGCGGAGTTGGTCGCTTACCTTAGTTGACCACCATCCCTTCTAATGTTATAACTGTGAAAGTAACTCTGTTTGTCTATCTGTTATGCTTTCAAGCCAAAACTACTAAACCGATTGTAATGAAATATTTACTTCTACTTCTATTTTTTAACTGAAAAAAAGGGGTTATAAGAGGTCAAAGTTTATATGAAAATCCACGCGGACGGAGTCGCGGGCAACACCAAGTGATATAATAAATTATTTACAATATCAGTTAGACAGGACTGATCAGCCGGTAGCACACAAAATTGTGTTATAAAGTAAGTAAAGTAAATACTTTGACGAGTAAAGTATTACTACAATTAAGATTTTTTTAATCTATAAAGTGGTAAGACGAGCTGGACGCCTTCCTGATGGTAAGAGAAACGCCAGCCCATAACCAATGTAGTGCTACCCAGAATTTTGCTCCGGGCAGGGTGCACTACACCGACGCTCCCCACTTTGAGTCATAAGATGTTAAGACTCATTAGCAAAATAATAATAAAGACATATGTATTTGACTTTGACTTAATGATAACAGCTGTAGACGAGTACACATACTAAATCTTTTCCCCCACTCCCTATTGCCTATTTCTTAAGGCTCGCAGGACATCATGTATAAATATTGTAATGGTTGAGTTGTTGTGTATGTTTATATCTTTTAATTTTAAAAGAGCAACTATCAGAGTCTCTTGCCAGTTCTTCTCTGTAGAAACTGCCTTCCGAACCGGTGGTAAATGTTTTGTTTTGTATGACCATTCAAAAGTATTACTAATTGTTAGACTTCAGGTACACCTATGAACAATTTAAAAGATTAATAAAGAAAAAGAAAAAGAAAAAGAAAGTGCTGTAGTAGAAAAATTCGATAAAAAATTTCCAGATTAGAAAACGTTTCATCGATAAGTCTCCATAGCTCCATCCCTCACTATCTCCCATACAATAGCTCCGCATTGTTCCGACGGGTCACTTTTCAATTCAACTTATTATCCCACACTTAATTGTGAGAAACTTGTATGTGTGTTTGTTCTTATATGCATTCTATCTCGGGTCAGTAGGTAGACTAGTTTATTCGCGTGGATTTACTTTCATTTCTTTACAGTCGAAGTAATAAAACTAGTCTAGTTGAATACTATACTTAACTTTGACATTGAATTTAAAGTTCTAAGTAGTGTGTATACAAATATGACAATATTCCTGTTATGACCGGATAACTGTATAACACACATCTGACACAAAACTGACATCAATCATTATAAGAGATGCCATTGCATTTCCATCCCACCCTCGCGCATATTTCCCCTAAATTCTCTATGGTTTGTTCCCTTCTCTTGTATAATTTTTTCTTATCTTTTTCTAAAATTAATAGATGTTCCTTACCAACAATTTCCAATTCAATAACCGACTAACGTTTGTCAGTTTAAATGATTATTCTATTTGCAAACACTTAACCTATTTTGAAGTTACTTTACTAGGAGATAGAAGAAAGCTTTCAATAAAACTCTGCTTCAATAGTTAAATCTAATTAATAATAAGTAGGAAGAACTCACCGCCCGCCATTTTAAAAACTGAAACAAAAAAAGTCAAATTAGAATTACATATAAAATACTATATTTTACGCAATCGTAATCTATACTTAATATTATAAATGGGAAAGTGTCTGTTTGTCTTTCTTTCACGGAAAAACGGCTGGACCGATTAAGTTACAATTTGGTATGTAGATAGATGATACCATGGATTAGAACATAGGTTACGTTTTATCCCGCTATTGCCCCGGGAACGAGAACTACGCGGGTAAAACCGCGGGGAGCGGCTAGTAATAAATAAATACTTCATGATGCTAATTATAACATCATCCATCTAGACCCGCGCTAAGCAGAGCTTGTGTTAGCAACTAGATAGCGGATACACTACATATACATACTTTTATTTCGGAAAAACATACATATAATATACTCGCAAATTAAAATTAAAATTATGTTTAAGTTAATTATTCTTTCCGTATGGTTGCCTGGAAGAAATGGCTTACAGCTATAAGGCCGCCATTTACATGTGTTTGTACTTGTCTAGTTTTCCTTTTATTGTATACTGATTGTAAATACGTGTAATAAAGAAATAAATAAATACTACAAACAGTCATATCCAATGATGTTGAATTAAATAGATACGTTATAAACTCAAAGTTTTGCAGACGCAAAAACATCCTAATTAGGATCTTTACGTGATCGGTTGCCGGTGCATTCACAAGCAACTGACAAAACTCTTTTTTTCTTGTCGGTTTTATCATTGATCTCTTTTCTATCGTGTTGACTTGTATGTATGTGTGCTGCCGCTGCTGTGCGGAACACTTTTCGGTTGATTTGTTGGTGTATAACATATCTATTAAATATATACTTACCATATCGGCTAGTCAAAAAGTCAAAAATAACCTGAGTTTGTTGTCTGAAAGCAATTTTACCAGCTATGACGTAACATTCACATTCCTTCAGTGAAAGTCGCAGGTGGTATCCACCAAGGAGGTCAACCGGTTACCACCGAGCACATAAGACCCTACACTTAAGACATGACCACAGAAATAAAACAAAAAAAAAATTATGGGCCGTCCCGCGACGAAAATCGAAATTATATTGTACAAGTTATATGCATATAAGATCATATTGCGACAGTTATTAGAACTAGCTGTTGCTCGCGACTTCGTCCCCGTCGGATCTATTTCTATTATTATGGTATAGTGAGTCAATCTTAGAAGATAGACATATACTGTCGCGGACTTTTTTTAGATCATTTAAAGAGGAATAAT
>DWAJ01002716.1:0-16647 GCA_018238005.1 Eurema mandarina
AGGAGAGCAAACGAGCTTTGTACGGCGAGCAAATATGGTATACACGGAAAATATAAGTAAGATTCAGTGGAAAAATAAGAGAATATTATTTTCAATGAATATGAAATTGAGTGACGTCTTATCTGGCGTTTGTTCCCGGTCCGTGTTTTTTTATTTGCTCTGTCTATGTCCATATTTTTCGAGATATTAAATTGGATTTTGTTGAGACCGCACTGTCGAGGACAGTGTGGGGCGCAATACTTTTGTGAGACATATCATATTTTTTTTGAAGAATATTTACTCTGTGACGTGGTGTTGTCAAAATTTGGTTGACATAAATTAACGGAAAATAAAAATCTTTTTTTGAAGCTTGTTTAAAAAATTAAGTCAAGTATTAGTTCTTGACGTATCGAACTTTTTTTGTAAAAAATAAGCCCTATTTAAATAAGGTCCTCATTGATTTTGAGTCATGATTAAAATACTATCCTAGTTAATGCCTAAAAACGATATTATACAGCAGTGTTTATGTCGTATAAGTAATAAGTATAGAAAAAAATATATAGAAAAACTTGCAATGTGAGACGAATGTATAGTGCTATATAAACCAATGATTTATAAACACCTCTCAGAAATATGTGCATCTTTGTCAAATGCCGCAAGAAAACAGAGAAATTAAGGATCTAACAAAGCTTATTTTAAAATAACGGCAGCATTAATCAGCACTCGTAGAATCAAAACATTATTGAGGTTAAGTCATTAATTTCGGAAAGGCTTTTATCATAAACAACAAAATATATACAAAAGAAATACGCATAAAGAATAAGGCTGTATAGTATATTACAAACAGAGCCTAATTACTACAGTTATAAGAAAATGTAAGCAAATTTTATCAGGCGATGTTTCACTTTACGAAATATTTTTATGTACAAAATTCATTTTATATTAATCACTCGAGGTTTTATTTTTTTCATATTAGATTAGCTATAACTTCGTTTGATACTAAATATTGTAGCAGCACTGACATTTTCGGGTTATTACAGTCCGGTCCATATTTTGACCAAATAGGAGGGCAACAGAGCAGAAGGGACGGCTGATCGTTGGCCATATCTTTGTCCTTGGATATTTAAAGAAGCATTTATGATTAAGTGTAATAACATAAAAGGAAATACTGGCATGATGAAAAAAACTTAAATATTATGTGGTATTCATTGAATAAAACGCAATACGAATAACAACAAGATACTCTTTTTATAATTTAGGAGGCAAATAAGCAGGCGGACAGGACAGTAGTCATCGACGCCCATGAACACATGTGAACACAAGTTTCAAACTTGGAGTGATTTAACGGTTTTTTAAAAAATGTAAATTCTTTATTGAAGTACAAGTCGTAATACATCGGAAATTCCAAAATAGAACCTTATCAAATAACAAAAAATGTTAAAAATAGATAATTATTTTGGGTATATATGAAAGGTTCATAGATATATAGGTGGGCGCAGAAATAAATAATGATAAGTGTTGTTATAGCCTACCAAAAAACAGATATTTGGCGTTGTTATCTTGTATATTTTACAATAAATCGAAGACCGGCACATTCTCATAAGTCACGTTGAAGGACTCTCTGGGGAATATAGAAATTAAGCCGTCGTCCTTTGAAGTAATGTATGGGTGATTCAGGAATCAATACGGGATAGAAGTGATTTGAAATTAATGATAGCCATGGGCTACCTTAAAATATACATTTCATTAGATTAAGTTACCTATTTGTTATGGGTAGTTTGGTGGATTTACAACATATCAAATGTTTTTAAAATATAATACATTTTCTTAAACATATTACAATATATTAAATAATAATGCTATAAACAGGTCATATACTATTTGAATCAGTTTAAATTTTGACTAATATAAAATATTAGATCCACGGCCAATTTAAGTTGTATATTGTAATACTTTTACAATCTTTGAAATTTTACCGCGTTTCCTGTTTTTCTTACTTTTGTGTTAGTATGACAAATAGGTCTAATATGATATCATGATGGTTATCCAATCGAAATTGGCTCAACAAATAAAGACACTACTCACTACAAGTCATAAACTTTACATCTTTGTTATCATCATACGAGTATAGATTAGTTTTGGTCTGAATAGTTGCGTGTAAATTGTTCCATAGTAAACAGTCAAAACACGCAGTGAGCAAAGTCCGAAGGCTAACATATTTCCAGTCTAAAACATTCCCCTTCTATGTTACGAGATGCTCCGATGCTTAACTTAGGCAGTATTTATAGCATACTAGCTGCTGCCCGCGACTCTGTCCGCGTGGACTTTCATGTAAACTTTAACTCCCCCCTTTTAACCCTTTTTTCCAGTTAAAAAGTTTCGTTCGTTCTCAGGCTCTAGACCATCTGTGTACCAAATTTCGTTCCAATCGGTTCACTAGTTTTAGCGTGATGGAAAGACAGACAGACAGACAGAGTTACTTCTTATTCGAATTTATAATATTAAGTATGGACTAGCTTGCGTGATGGACAATAACGTCCTTATAATCTATACTTATATAATTAGTAAAAAACTATATAAATGTACTTCATAAAAGAGTTGAAGTTTGTTCGTTTGAACGCGTAAATCGCAGGAACTATAGGTTCGAATTCAAAACTTGTTTTTGTGGTGGTGTTTAATGACCTAACAGATTTTCGTAATGCACTTTCAATTTTAAAATTAGCAATTTCAAATGATTAATGCAATTAGCAATCGTAAAAAAGTACATGATTTTATTTTTAGTGGTTCGGCGTAAAATTGTAACCGACAGATTGTTAACCTACATAGCTTCTTTTATTGAATAATATTTCAAGAGGCATTTTTAAGGAAGGACGATTTTCTTAAAAATACTACAGACTAATAATTCTCTTACTTATTTAGTGAGAAAACAAAAACAAAGAACACAGAAAGGAAACAGGAAATAACTTATTAATATTTCTTCAAGCTTTTAATACAAAAATAAAAGATTTTTTTGGAAATAGTCCTTAGCAACTCGTCTAACTCTAAAATTATTTTGGCAAGGACTCGTTCGTCGTGATTGCTGGTCTGCAGTAGTTATTACTGAAATCGGTTGTCAATTCATTTATATTTTCCACATGTGTTCTTGTATTGGATGTTCTTATACAAAACATGTTATATTTCTGCACGCTTTTAATTTGGATATTATTTTTTGAAAGACAATTTATAAAGGAAAAGTAAATAAAAAGATTTTTCTTTTAGCAACATTATATTCGAGAAAAATCCTTTAGAATAAAAACTGTAATTTTAATGAAAACATTTTTTTCACTTTAAAAGTGCTTCTTCAGTCTATTTCTACAAAAAAGTTACCCGGAAAATATCTTCTATAATTTGGTTACTTGTGTTAAGAATATAGATAATTAAAAAAAACCAAACGAAATAAATAAAGTTTTCTGAAAGCAAAAAATGTTATTTTAATTCCAACATACACGAATTAGACACGCTTCTCTGAACCCGTTTCTTTCATAATCCTGAATGTTACAATGCATAGAAATAATTTAGCAAGTAGCCAAAATCCGCCTAAAAATGCGAAACAATGCTTAAAATGGCGAACGGAACTCCGGCGTACATTTATCTTCCGGTAAACAACATAAATAATTACGTTGTGTTTAAAAGACTCGCCCCGGCTTTTTAATTCTCCCCCCGTTATGCCTTTTACATTTAGTAATTAGAGACTTTGAAAGAATTTTCCATTATGACTCCGAACAATTGCGGCTCTGTCATATTTCAAATGTAGTGCCTTATAAAAGTTAATTGAGTTGAATGTATATAACTCAAAAATTCTATTTAATGTATTATTATGATTTGCTGGTGTCTTTACATTTTTATTTAATAGGGGGCAATTAAGAAGCGTCGCTTAGCGCTAACCTGTGTCTACGATTCGTAATTCTTAGTGGCTTGAATGCGGTACTAGCTTTTAACATAGCAATACAGAATTGTAATGTAGACAGTGGGAAGGGTAGTATAGGCTAGCGTGTGAAACTTAATGACGGCTCAGTTGGGATATTCAATACTGGTTTTTATCTGTTTAGAGCCAGCACTATTTGTCCAATGAGCTTGAAGTATTCATTGTATAAAAAAAAGTTGCTTTTCGCTGTCTGTCTATAATTATGAGTTTTGCAAGTGAAACGTAAATTGAATAAACTTCATGTTAACGCAAGTATTTTAATGAGACATTTTCATCGTTATTAAACGAAAACTAGTTTCCATTCACAGTTTAGTTAATTAAATATTCTAAACATACAAATTACGCGTCACCAGTTGGTTTTACGCTTTGCCGCGGCAAATTAAAAGCACGCAATTAACCTGTTTAATTAATAAAGAAAAATTGCATTGCAATATCCTTTGACGCTGACGCGGTGTTTGCGAGTCTCGACAAAACTAGTTACGTAAAGAATTCAATGCAAAGCCCTAGGCTAAGTTTTTTTTTCTGTTATTGCTGATAAAAAAATATTATACTATACATAGCTGATACGTGGCAAAATAACATCTTCCCTGGTCCTTTGACATTATAACTGAACGTTAGTCTAAAAATAATAATTTCATTTAATTGCCGCGTTTTTTAATAATTATTTTAGATTTCCATTACATGAATATAATTGAGTTTTTCTACATCCTAATTAATTATTCATGGAAGCTTACGAAATCACGATTACACCAATGATATTATATGAAATAGATATATATCTATATAACATTATAAGCGCAAAATTTTGAATACGCAAAAACATCCTAATTAGGACGTCTTACCTTTGGGTGATTGGTTGCCGGTGCTTTCACGCTGCAACTGGCAAAACTATCTCTTTTTTCTTGTTGGGTTTCTCATTTATCTCTTTTCTATCGTTTTGTGTGCTGCCGCTGCTGTACGGCACACTTTTTTCGGTTGATTTGTTGGTAACATATATTGTTAACTATAATATCATTGGATTACATTATTTATATTAAATAAATAGTGAAAACATTCTGTTCCCATACTTAGCTATAAAATGCAGCGCATAAGCTTATAAGTAGTTCCATTCTATTATCACACGGTTGCAGCGTGCTAACGACCGACATTCTAGGTATAACATTGCTTCTATTGTTTTGTAAAGCGATACGAACTCGCTTCATTAGAGCATTGAAAGGTTTTATGAGTTCTCTTTGACATCAGGAAACGGTCCTAATATGTCGATTTTTCTTTGTTTTATGGTGATATGTCCTGAGATTAAGTATCTAAAGTTTGCTTAGAGTTTTTTTAGAAGTGATAATGTAGTTATGGAGCGACTTATAAGTAACGGCTTTTTTTTTAATCATTCGCATTTTCACTTTTAGACCATTTACTTTGTTCATTAGTTGTTGTTGTTTTTGTTATAGCAAATATATTGATAATTTATGTTTAGGCTATCCAGTCATTTGTTTAGTAAATGTTTTATAATCAAAGTACATATATTTTAAAATACGAAACTTTTTTAGATTTTTTATTTATCTATAAGTTTATAAATAAATAAAAACATTATTTTAATCTTATTGTATAGCTTACATATATAGTAAGGTGAAGGTAAGGTACCCTGTTCTGAAAATAATTTTAATGTTGAAAAGTAAAACCAACAGGGTTTGATATAAAGCTGCAGGCGCCTTCTGGGCTGTCATTTTGAATTTGCAACGCTCTTGTAATTCAGTATTACGATGCGGTTTCCCTCAAGGACACTCCATATAATACCTTATTTATACGCTCTTACGGCTTTAATATGTTACGCTAGAATAATTTAAAAATCTCCAAGAGATAGCTGAAAATTTTTAAATTTTATTATGATAAGCGATTATGAGAGCAATTTTGTGTTTTGTTTTATAGGAATATGGGATTTGCATTGAGATTTTTGAATTTTAACGATGGTGCAACGGTTTTAAAAGATAAATTAATTTTTTAAATATGGTTTCTAGCAACTACAGTTATACACTATAAGTGCATCTTAGGCTTTGCATGCATCTTCCTCTTCCATACAGTCTCTTGAATCATTCAATCTTTTAAAAGAACATATAGATCCATTGCGTATTATAAAAGTTCTAAGTATATTTATTATTTCATTCGATGCAGTAATTGAAAATTAAAACGAGGTACAATATAAAATATTTTTTAACAAAAAATAAACCAACTTCAAACTAAAAAGTAATAGGTAAAATAAATTTGCTTCCCACAAAGTAATACACATTTTCATTTAGTCTATAGAAATGATTTAATAGTTATTTCATAATTTTGAAGTCGGTGCCAAGTAAATGCTATAAACAATATATACAATTTTACTAACGCTTATTGTTTTACTTGACACCGAACAAATAAAGTAAAAATCCTAGAGAACTATCTGTCCTATTCCCAAGGCCCTATGCTGATGTCCCAACTATAAAACAAATCTTCTCTTTTTAAACAGAATGATATAAAATAGGGGTTTTCATTAGCAACTTCACAAATTACACACGTCTCAACACAAACAGTAACCAAATGAAGATGGAAACTATGATTCTTGAAGTTGGTTGCTTCATTAAGAACATTTGTTTTGCTAGTTACGCTGCCAGAGTCAATTCTAGGCCGGAATTGGTTATTATAAGTAACATAGAAATAAAAAATTACTTTATTCCCTTTTATCTTTTAAATATAAGCAGTTAAAGATAAGTTAAATTACGCAATGCAACTTAAATAGGGTAGTGAAAGTCCGAGTCTTGAAATCGTTCTCTTCATTAAGCACATTTGCGGTGCTCGTAGCCTTTAAATTCTATTAGTTCTAAGAAGATATTTGATTTGTATCCTATTTCAATACAATGAGAACAATATCCTTAGAATATCCATTAGCATCATCACTTAAACAGAACACACGTTTTCACTCAATTAGTAAGAGAAGTAAGAACTCCAACTCTTGGAGTTGGCCCGTTTTGCTACCCAAAGGACATATTTTGCTTCGCATACGCAATCTATTAGTCGCGTTCTGTTATTAGATATTGTAGTTGTATTCTATTACATTATAATTAAAATAACTAAGAAACTCCATAAGCATCTCAAGTACAACATAATACACGTCTCGACTCAAACAGTGAGTGTAGTGAAAACTCCGATTCTTGGAGTTGGCCGCTTCATTAAGGACATTTGTTTCGCTCGTTACGCAGCCAGCTTCAATGCAGTTTGCTTATTGCATTAAAATCTGACTACATTTTACGGTACTGCAGCTGTTTAATATTACGCCACGCTATTTTCCTTTATAGCTTCCCGCGTTATTACTATATGATATAAAAATTGTTTCCACGAAATTCAATTATCTTGCGGTAGTAGGACTAGAATTTTCTAGAATGTTATTTTATTCCGACCTTATTATTTGTTTAGAAGTATATTGATTAATTCATATGTATATGATTTAGTTAGGTGTCGGGTTAGGATGTTAAACGAGCTGGCATGCCATTTTGTATTGTGGCATAGTAAGTCATATTAGTTAGAAACACCATAAGAAAGCTGATTCCACAGGTGGATGGTACGTGATAAGAAGTTTATTTGAGAGTGAACTGACTGTCAAAACAAGGATTATCTCACAAAATAGCAGACCAGATCAAGGGTGGCGGGAAATCGTTTTGTCTACGAGTACCTAATAGAAATCTTAAAGCGTCTTT
Organism: Eurema mandarina; assembly: GCA_018238005.1. NCBI lineage: Eukaryota > Metazoa > Arthropoda > Insecta > Lepidoptera > Pieridae > Eurema > Eurema mandarina. The sequence goes on from DWAJ01002716.1 coordinate 7,666, forward strand.
TTCCTGCATTGGAATACAGATGTAGGGCACATATTCTGTAAGTGTGAGTGTATAAAGTTAATGTAATTAGGTAGTTAACTAAGACTTCGATTACACACAAGTATGAGAGTTGTAATTAATTAACAAGAAATTTTGATGATCATAGCTTAACCGTTGGTATGTTTGAAATTATTATACGTATTTTACATAAATATTTCACATAATATTCGCCTCAAATATTTTATAGCCATAAACCGCGAATCATAGCTATACTGCTCTGGTTTTTGCATAAATTCGTCCTCTTTTTCCCATATTTTATTAATTATTTTATATTGAGGACAGGGATATTTAAATTTTTAATATTCTATACAGCTTTACGTTCTCATATACACATTACAAAGTCTAACATTTAAAGCAACGATTAAAACCCGAATTACATATAAAAAGGGCATTAACCAACTACATTGTCTCCGCAAGGCCAAACGGTCCCCAGCCATAAATATTAGTAAGCTGCTTAAATTATAATTTATACACGTTATTTAACAAATAACGCTCCAAGTGGAATAGATAACAGCTCGGAACGAAATAATAAGCGGTTAAGTCCGTTGTTATTGGGAGATTTATCTTGTAAACGACTTGCTAGTAAACGCTGCAAGTAACGTGCTTTGTTTCGATAGCAATACTGCTTAAGCTACTGATTTATTCAAGTATTTTGGTTAACGATTCGTATGTAAGAACGAAGTATAGGTTTACCGTGAAGAGAAGTTATTATGATCTATTGTATATAAATGTAAAACTGTAAATACTGATAGACTGTACTGTAAGTAGTAAGAATATAAAGTAAGATTTTACATAACAAAGAATTTTAAACGCTATTCAAATGTTGCTTTGCACTTTTTTAATCTATAAAATTTTGTTATTATAGATTAAAGAAGTGTAATCTCGTGAGATATATACTGGTAAATTTATATGTACCCTATATACAAATTTACGGTGATGTATATAAGATTTTAAGGAAATTTAATAGTTTTATCTTTTCTACCCGACTGCTAAGGTTTTTTCATGAGTAGCTTGTTATTATTTCTGATATTTTCCAAGCCACTGATCAGATTCATAAAATTAATTACAAATCCATCTCGAAAACCCAATGTTCAGGTCAGACTTTGTCGAAAACTTTCTATAAGTACCAATATCATCAAAGACAAAATTATAATTCAATGGTGCGAAATAATCCAACACATCTTGAAAGACATGTATGTTGATAAAACATTGATCATGTTGAGTCGTTGAGTTTAAGGTGGAATATCGCGTGGCACGTTTTCTTGTAAATTCCGAGGAAAATGTATATTTATAAACTAAAAGATTGGGACCAATGAACGTTATTTGGCTTCATTTAGCCCCATACACGTGATTGAGCATTGAATAATAAACAAAGCCAGGTCTTTTGTGTATTCGCACAGATTGCGTGTGGATTTTCACGTATTTTATTTACGATATTACAAAGAATGGAATTTTCAGATTGCTGGATTTCTATGTATGCAAATGTGTCTGTCTGTTACCATTAAATTGTTTTCATGTTGCATATGGTTATACGGTTTCTGTTTTAATATAGATATAAGATATGTTCATGGTATAAAAAGTCTATATAGTGTATTTAATAGTCGGTACTATGACTTTAAGACAAGTTATATATAACCGTGAAGAAGGAATTTTCAAGCAACTATAACAACATATTATATTATAGTTTTGCCGCTTCCTGTCTGTTTTTTAAAACGATGGTGTTTTGTATTCATCCAATAATTAATGATTCAACGTCAAACGCGCCTTAGCGGATTTTAAAAGTTCGCTAAAATAAAATTGCCTCAATACAAGTCGCTAACATTGAACATTTTAATCTCTCGGGACAGCTATTTTCCTAAATGACGAGGGTTCTGGACAGGCTATTTTGTAGTATAGGAATATCGACAGCGTCAACCGGCGTCCACCGCCGGATGTCGAGTGATGTATCGAGGGTTAAAATATATTCCTTTATATCTTCATGTCGCGTTGCCCATCAAATTTTATGGACACGTCATTTCCTCGTACATGCAGGAAAATTCCGAAGTGTATTAGTCTTGCAAATATGGAGGAGCTCTTTTAAAAGTAGCTACGTTTTGATACAAAAGATTTGTTAGTGTATTTTAGTTAACGTTGTTAAATATTGTTATTTTTGTTCAATTTGCTAAAGTTAAATAAGCATATAGCAGCACTATACATTATTGGTAATAATGTAACAAAACAAGATGTTTTAGATTTTTGTGTGTGTTAAACCTATTTATTTATTATATTCTTAATACTGGCAACCATAAAAATGAAAAAAAAAGAATACGTTGACAGCTTATGACACATTGAAATGGCGCGAATCGCACGATTGCCACTTATTAACTTGGTTTGGTCACGTCGTATCCTGGTTAAGAACAAGACAGAAAAAACAAATCGGTTATGTATCTGGGTATTAGTTAATATAGGAACGGGAAGAGGATCAGTAATAATTGTTGTTTGGGGTTAGGGCTGACAGTTTGTGTCGTTCAGAAACCTATTTAGAAATCGATAATTTTACGTTTATCGAATTTGATTAATAATAATTTATTCTAAACTAGCTGTGAAACATGTTTACATCGGCAATGTCACTGATTCGGTTATTGTGAGAATTTATAGCCCTTGTGTTTAAATCGTTATAGCCATTTATGACTTAAATCAGTCAGAAATTGCAAGACAATTATAATATTATTAAGGATTCATCAGTTTTTACTTAAAACTTTAGCCATAGAAAATAAACCATGTTTTCAGTTTAAATATCACAGCTATCCACAAAAACTAAAGTGAAAACGTTAACCTAAATCGTTTCATTGATTTCCCTTCTTAAGGAAAATATGTCCTCCGCCCATTCGACCCTCAGAGAACTGATAAGACTTTTGTGAAACTTTCCTAGCCTCTGGTAACAAGCCTTATGGAGACTATAAAATTTTATTAAAACAGACAATGAACTTTGACACTAGATAAAATATATTTGTATGAATTGTACCTTGCTGTTATATTTAGGGACTCTTTTAACTTATTTGAATAATTTACGCAACATATATTGCACATACAACTTTGGTATTGTCGGCACTTCAAGTGTAAGATATCTGCTATTCAAGTATTTAAATCATTAGACATGTCCTATGGTTTTTATCCATGAAGTTTCCATTTCCATGGTAAAATGGATAAAAATTATTCCATGTTTATTTCAGTTGTCCAGGGTCAAGTCCATTTTCCCACCGTCAAAAAAAGGGGATAGTCTCCATTTAGTACTTTAGCGCTATTCTTATAAAGGTTTCCCGTTTATAATTTAGTTTAAAATTATTGTTTATTAAATTTTCTATTTCTTTGAATGAAGATACTCATGTAACATTTGCGCAATTAATATTTGTTTACGTATCTTATAATATCCGCCTATTACATTTCTTCTGTTTCTGTACAAATAGTCTGTAAGTTTTTGAATGTAATAAAGGGTAAATAAATAAATAAATAAATAATGCATATTATGTCTTCACTTAATGAGTATATAGTTGTAATAATTATAATGCTCCTATAATTGACAAATTATTGCTAAATATTGTGTCTGTGGCAAATGTCATGATTTGAATGTTTTGTCTCGCTCACTCACTTGTCACCGCGGTGTTTGAAGAAAAAGCGGGAGCGTCACTCTTAAAACAGAAAATGATTGTATTCTATAATATGATTAATATTGTCTTAAATAAATATAATAGTTAAAGTTCTGCCGTACCTATCAAAGAAAAGTTGTTATACTCAGTTAATGTAAATGTTCTATTTGTAAATCTTTTGTTTAAGTGTAAATTAATATATAAATACTCACTATCTTCTTGAAATGTTTCTTCTTCCTACCAAAAAAACCTATTTAGTTTAAACGAGGTTAACGTCACTAGGTTTATTCGCATCAAGCCTCCGTTTATGGCCACAATAAAGTGCCCGCCATAAAACTTTAGATACACACCGTTTACTTTACTTTACAAGCCGGATTTGAATTGCTCCTATCATCACTTCAACAACATTCTTCAGGAACTTGCTCAGCTATTTTTTAATTATAGTTTTTAAGACCTAACTAGAGGCCAGAATGCTTGAAATAGCTGTTTTTTTACTTTGCTGTAAGGTTCGTAGCTATATCGTTATAAAAGAACGTAAAAAACGTAGTAGATATCGTGTATACGAGTAAATATAGATTCATTTTTGGTAACCAATATTTTTTGTTAGAACTTTCTCTTAAGTTAAAATTTTCTAGGTAGATAATAAATATATAAGTCTCTTTATTGTTATTGCAAATATTTTTAGCTTATACCGTTAAGCCAATCAGGTATCATATAAGTACCGCCAATATTAAAAAGTATTTTTAGCATAAGTTTTAATATTACCTTGTGTTTCATATCATATTATTCTTAGGATTCTCCTTCACATACAGCGGATCAACTACGGTATATCAATTTTAATATAGATCCTCAAAGATAAGCCTTCGCAAAAATATAGGGTTTCGCGTTGTCATTAGTATTCTGAGGACAACTTACGCAGTTGCTACACACGTGATGTTTTATAGAGAGGTTTATAGATGTAGCTTCAACACATTGCAAAATACGACCCTTACTTTAAAGGGTTTATGTTCCATAGAGAGGATATTATGTTTGAAAGTATCCTATGTTTGATCTAAAGCGCAAATGTAACTTGATTATTATAGAAATAGGATAACATCATTTTAAATCTTTCGTCTATATTACTTTTATCAGAGTGGCATGGTCATTATTGATTAGCAAGCTTAACAGCACGACGCCACTTCCTCATAGCTTCCATGCTCAGGCATTCGTGTGGAGATTGTTTCTTTACTGCAACCGCTAGAAATGCACCGAGTTCCAAATTATACTAATTATATTTGTTCGAGGCAGTTGAATGTACATCCAATCATTGGAACCTAACGGCCGGCCAGTCAGTCGTTCGACTGGTTCAATCCTCCAAAATCCATCACAGGAAGGTTACATCCCCCTTCCTTCCACACACGCAACGTACCTCTAACTAAATTATATATGCAATAAAAAGTTACATTATTTAAATCAGCAATTTATCTTAATAACCGATCTCTCATACGCGTAAACCATGTTAAACTCAGACAATGTGTGCCAATTTTCTGTCTTCTTGCCTCAAGTCTGTAGATGAAATTTACAAGAGCAAGAAAGTTAGTGATTAGCTTTGAGTTCTGATAATACAGGTCTAGTGTTCGACGAGAAACCCGAATGTTACAGAGCATTTTTGACTCTAATACACGTTACATTAAGTTGAATTTTCCACAACGTTCTGTTCTTTTGTTGTTGAGGTAGATAAAACTCTTAACAAATGCATAAGGAACACTTTCAGAGGTATTATTATATAATATAATCTCATGGGTGTTTTCAAAAATGGACCGAATTTTCCTTTGCGGTATATTATAATGGCTTAACCCGGCTCACGGGTGCTCTTTAAAGTTTTTCTTAGTATGTCAAGTGTTATCCGAAACTCCTTTGATATAACCTCTTCAGTGACTATCCTTTATACACCGCGTCTCGTTATTTCCTAGCCTATATTTTGGTGGTTTGAAAATATAGGAATCTGAATTTTACGAGAGAGAATTGATCCTAACTTAATCGATGCATCCCCATTTAAATTCGGAATCGAAAATTTATTTTTTTCTTTGTTTTAAAGTATCTTTAACTATTCATTTAGAATAAGCAGTAGTAAAATTTAATAAATTAATAGTAATCATATTTATTGCGTGATTGTATATATTAATGAATAGCTGAATAAAATCATGGCAATCTTTTAAAGCTGTATAATGTATATGTCGTATAAAATGTTATAATTTTCAACCGGAATGTTTTAACACTAAAGTCTATATAACATAAAGGCAATGACTCTTTCAAACTACATTTACCTATGACCTAAGTTGTCGGCTTCGCTCGAAACCCTTCGCTTAACTTATTTTGCCTCCAAGGCATAATTTCAGCGAACCGAAGTAATAACATAGACGGCGATAAAGCAAACTAAATTATACCCTTCAACATGAAAATTAGTTTTTGTTTTGTTTTTTGTGAATTACGTTTTACGTGCCAGTTATTTTATATTTTATTCATAGCTACATGAAACTGCGTTGTAGTATTCATAAATAACAAATACGGTTCTTAATAATAAAACATAAAACCTCAATATTAAAGCTTAATATTTTATTGTAAAATGTTTTCAATTTGTCAAAAACATCGTGTATCGAATAATACATTATAAAAGAGACCATAGGTATAATTTTTTAGACCTATAATATTTTATCAGAGCTTTGGACCAAAAATCTCTCGCTAGAATATTTGATACCTAATTTTTTATGATAATCGCTGTTGAAATATATTTTATCAGCATCAAAGGAATACTAAAGGTCGTCGAGAGCGGTTTTTCTATCGTAACCTTTTGTATGTTGTTTAGAAAATGGTATGTTTTTAAAACTAATACGTGTGTAATAGCAATTCTTGAATTGAATAATATATGTTTTTAATAACTAGTGCTATTTATTATGTAGGTTTGTAATTGTAAGATTTTTTAAAGATACATTACCATTTGAATTGCTTTTTTTAGTATGCCTCAAGGCCAACAATTTTTATTACATAATTTTTTTTGCAAATTATCGTATTACTGTTGTACGAGTAAATCGATTTAGGTTCTCATAAGTTGTACTCGACTGATGATTACTTTTTAGCTATTCCGGGTCGTATAAGAGCCCTTTTGATTTTCCTTATAACTATAAAGATTTCTTCTCTCTTAAATAATGCTTTGAAGTGTGTGTCAACTTCTTAAGGACTAGAACGTAAGTTTAGTTACAAGTAAAAGTTTAATAAAACTATATATATGTAAAGAAATTACCGCGTTTAGTGCTGTCACTCTCTTTGAACCAAATGTCAATGTTGGATTTATAAAATTATATAAAGGAATTTGGAAAGGTTAAAAATAACTTTAATACAGTAATATATAAATTGTTAAAAATAATTATTAGTAGAAGTATAAATATAAATGTCGATTCTTTGTTTACAGGCTTGTATTACTTGCAAAACGTGTGTTAAAAAAATACTTTGTTTACAGAGAAACTATAAGTTTATTATTTTACACAAATAAGATCTTTTATACATAAAGAATATTCTAGCTAAGATGCTTTTTAATTTCGAATATGTTAATATACTTTAATAGTCGAATGTAAGGACTTTATAAGAATAAAACTTTGACACAGAATTTCTTTAACATTCTTCAGAACTTAGGTGAATTGGTACAGAATATAAGTTACCTCGTTAAATGTACGTTGACAATATAATTTATTTTATGTCAAAAAATTGTACCTAGGCGAGGCATAATACGTTGCTTTATTATTGAATTCTCGTACAACTTTGTAAAGTTCCTTGCAGTGACAATCCAATTACGCAGTTTAAATGTATAATATTATAACCTTACTTTATCTCAGAAAAGGCATTTATTTTATTCTTATACTTATCTAAACTAATCAATTTACGTATCAAGTATTTACGTGTGTGTATAATCTATCGTTTGTTGGAAAAATCTAGAAACCTCTTTGATAAATGCTAACACAAAAAGATACAAAGCTCAAAAAGTCATTATTACAACTGTGTATATTTATACTGATAAAACAACTTCGCTTTCTTCTGTCTGTCCCTAAATATCCTTCAGTCTTTTAAACTACGCAACCGAATTTCACGCCGTTTTTATTATCAAATAGTAATTCAAGAGGAAGTTTTATGTGTACAATATATGCATGATATTGGATGTAAAATCGCGGGGCGCGTTTTATTATATAAAAAAGTCAAAGTCAAAAATCTTTCTCCAACTATGCTACACTTGAATCGCCATGGTATTACAAAACAACAATGTATCACCGGTTCGGAAAGCTGTTCTTAAGCAGAAGAACCGGCACGAAATTTTGATAGTTGTTCCTTTAAGATAAATAGGTAGAATAAGCCTAAGGTGCTTGTATTAGAATCAGAAACACAATGAAATGTTCGTCTTAAAATGCGGTGACTAACACTGCTATTCTATGAAATATTGGCTCAAGGACAAAGCTTTTTAAGAAAAGATTACTTCTAAATTCTAGGCACGAGATTCAAAGAAAAATGGCGGTATGCATTGGATGGTAATTTAATTATAATTATAGCTTTAATAAACAAAGCAGTTTGCAGTAATGGCGCCCTGAAGTTAATGCTTCCCAAAACACCTAAGACATATGTACGCGAAACGCTCCCAACTAGAATGTCTAGTAATTTCCGCAAAACTCATTTGGTGTACACTGTAGGCGAATTTAGCTTTGCGAGTAATGAAATTCTTGATACTACATCAGGGCATTCTTACACAATTAAATTATACACCACAAATAAACATCCACGGAATGTCGGTAAGGATCTCTGCAATTCCTTTTAAATTGTTTGTTGTTTTAACTTTACTTTAACCTTAGACTGGAGATGGGAAACTTTTTAAATTAAAACCTTTTTCCTCGTCTCCTGATTGAAAATAAACAAACTGGAACGATAAAATTACAAAACTGTTGAGTGAAATATTTATACTGCTTCTTAGCGTAGTCCCAGGGAAATGAGAGATCGCTTGTGAGATTCAATTGGTATCTATTGTAATATATTGGCTTATTATACTATATATTAGTATACATTACCTACTACTATTTTATGACATGCTTAGGAAGAAACATACTAAACCATTCTTTCATTATTATTCTTCCTCTAAGACTATTAAGTTTCTGTCCGTTAATGATTATGTCTACATAATCATTAACGGACAGAAACTTGAATATGTAAAGGAATATGTATACTTGGGTCAGATTATATCAATAGACGACCAAATGTCCAAAGAAATAGATAAAAGAATTGCAACTGGTTGGAAAAGGTA
>DWAJ01002717.1:0-16646 GCA_018238005.1 Eurema mandarina
AAGTCAAAAATAAGGTATCGAGGTAGCGGTGCGGCGCGCGGGGCGCGTGATCGTCGGGTGCGCGAGCGTTGATTGGTTGTCCCAGTCGTGTTGTCTTTCTCGCACCAATACGTCAATTACGAGCGCGCAGCTATTCTCGTCCAGCGCTAAACATAAATGACGCGTACTATACTAGCTGCCCGCGACTTCGTTCACGTAGACTTTCATATAAACTTTGACCCACATAACCTGTACTTAAAACTCATTTTTCCAGTTAAAAAGTTGTTCTTTCTCAGGCTTTAGACAGATAGTACCAAATTTCCTTACAATCGGTTGAGCAGTTGGCGTAAAAGCGATACAGACAGACAGATTGTCGGAGATAATTTAGATAAATTAGTGATAGAACCTCACACAGAGAACCAGTGACTTGAAAAGGAGTTTGGTATGCAAAAAAAAAAAACACTTTACTGTCCATCACAAAGAGGTACACATACAAGGAATTAATTTACATTTGATCACGTGTAATAGTTATAGACTTGCGTCTCATCTGAATGCTGGCCACATCAGACCAGCGTGGCAACTGGCTGTATTGACAACACCAATGAACGATTTTTTTTAATATAGCCAATTGGCGCTACAAGTGTCTAGTATGGGCGATTCCTTGATTGTATAATAAATATTTCTTACTGAAAACTAGCGATCTAAAATCGGTAAAATGGTTTTATTTTGAGGAAAAAATATCCAGTTCAGGCTCGTATGTAAGAATCATTTCATAGAAAACCTGAGAGTAGTAATAGCTTCTTGTTAAACTTATTTACGTCTAGCAATATTTTCAGGGTCTAACTAATCTAAAAAGCAGTTTTAACTTTGTATGAGTAGTATTATCAAAGTTTTTTTTTGAACAACACACGTGTACCTTAAAATAGAAATCGGTAAAATTAACAAGAAATAAACGAAAAGGCTCCTATACTAGACAGCGTTACGGAAGGAATCCCCGGATATTCGCGCCCATTATCCTTGATATGGGGCTTACAGGGATTTCAGATGTCCGTATTTAGGTGCGCGCTACAACAAATCTTAGTCGAATGCCTTATGTTGCCTCACTGGAACATGTGTTCTTATTTTAAACAATCACGAGCGAAATGCGGCGCCATAGATTATAAAAAGTATTTTTTTTTTAATTTCCACGGAATGGAGACGCGACTTTTTGAACACGCAAATTTTTGTAATAATGTATTTTTTAAAAAGACATTGAAAGCTTCCTTATATCATAAAGATAAGGATAACGAACTTTTATTGTTTATAATAACTTCTTTTTTAAGTTGCTGGCTAAAATATTAGGACGAAAAACGAAAAGGTATGGGATCGATCTGTCTTTAAAAAAAATGTTTCTATGGGAACAGTATACACCTCTTTTGGAAGTAGGTACGTATCTTAACGACAACGCTTCATTTTTATAGATATTGTAGCCATCTGGATCATTTTAAAAGAAGCGAGATTATAATAACATCTTAAAAAATTAGAGCTTACGGCGTAGGCTTCAAAATGTTTTTTTAAGGCTATTATAACTGAATTACGCATTACCGCTGGGTTTTGTATGAAAATAACGGCCCTTGTTAAATTCTTAATGGCGCTATTCAATTTCTTTGCTCTGGATTTTGGTTATTACCATGTAATTTGAAGTAATATTCATTACGTAAAAATCTTAAGTACCAAGCTCTTGAGTGTAATTAATTTGAAAAATGAACAGTTTTCTTGTTATTCATATTTGAAGATATATAATTAAAATATTCGTTATGAATTTAGTGTTGTAAATCGTTAATGACATTTAATTCGTATTGAAGCGTAAAAGCGATTTTGAAGTAAGTTATTTTTATTTTAAATATTTGATTAGTTTATAAGTATGTAGATAATAAGACATAACATTGTTTATTATTATATGGATTAGGTATATAATTAAGGCTCGTAACTTAAGCAGAGATGATAGTACAATTATAAATCTTTCTTTAAAACAAAACTGAAATGATGAAACAGCTTTTTCAACCACTTTTTCCGTGATTTTTAAAATATTGCTAAACGATGTCATAAATCATGATTCGATTGGATGAATATTCAATTATTCAGTGTTCCCGTTTGAGAATTTTTAGCCAACTTTTCGTATCGATTAAAACTTTTGGTCTCTGTTTAATTTCAATTTGATTTAATCTTAAATTACACTTTTGATGTCTGTATTTGACACTTTTAGATATCGGCGGCTTCTGTACTATTAGACTTAGTATTCTTATACATGTAAAATGATTTTGGGATCTGGTATATATCTTTTTAACATTCATAAAGATCTTACGTTGTCACTTTGAGATTTATAAATAATATGTTTAAATGCTTATTGCTTAATCAAAACGATGACATGTGTAAACAAAAGGCGTGCATCGAGTACAAGCGTATATTCAAACTGAGCCCTGCATACTATGGCGCGCTTAGCAATTAAACTATCCACTATTATATTATTATATGTAACAATGTGTATGTTATTTGTTGTAATATACACAGAACAACTAAAATAAAATGTGTGTTAGAAAGAGTTCTGGTCGGTGGAAATCCGAAATAATCGATGGTCCTTATGATACATTTGAAATTCTTTACGCATTGAAGGTCTCTACCCACTACAACGTATGAACCTGACCGTGCTATGAACGTATCAGACACGTCAAGCGATACGCTCTACTATGCCCGCTAGAGCGTATCAAAGTCGTATGTATGACAATACTTGCCGGTCCGTGCATGGTACGCGACGGTGCTGGTTGGTAACGGAACATGGCATGAACGTGAACGGAACGTGGGTATGCCTCATACTTTTTTATACAGAGAATATTTTTTTGCATGAGACGTTCATGGCACGGTCATAGTATGATACTGTGTAGTGGGCACAAATCTTTACTCACTTTAAAAGGTCATGATGATACCTCCTCTATATTCGCAATGCTATTCATATTAATTCAAGGATCGCCTTTTACGAATTAGTAATATTCATCCCATTAAGAGCGTCGTAATTAAAAACCTAGCGCTAAATGATTCCATAACCTATTTATTTCCTGGTTTTCAATTAAAAATAAAACTCGTTTTAAACAAAGTTTATTTAAGATTCAGTCGTACCGCAGCCTCGGTTAGCGTTACAGGCTCTTAGAGGAAACATTTAATTGCTAAATAAATTAACCAAGATACTAATTCTCGCGCCGCAGTCTTCTGGATTTTCAGATGATTTTATACGATACGACTACGATACGATTTGCGCACGTCTGCGATATGTTGTAGAAACAGGTGGGTGAGTGAGTCAGGTGAGGTTGTTGCGGAATGGTTTAGCCTGCCCACGTATATATACGTGAAAGTATAACTTGGGCAGGCCAATAATATTATTGGATGAATATATATCCAATAAATTCAATTTATTTTAATTATTAATATTTTAACTCTGTTACTTAAGATTAATCTCACGAATAAACTGCTTTCTTCGCCAACGCAAAAACACTTTCATTCTGGTTACCTGGAAGATCTCTTCAAGTATTACTTGATATTAAGGCTACGCGTAAATTTAATGAATTTGTCGAGTTTTTTTATGTTTCCTTAGTGTAATGAAGGGTAAAATAAATAATAAATACTTTCGTATTTTTCTGAGGTTTGGGTATTTGTATTTAATAAAGGAAATAATTATGAAGTTTACGTTACCTGACTACCATAACACAAGCTCTTTTAAGCGTACTTAAACTACATGTATCTGTTTCTTTTTAAAAGAAGTTTCAAAATTATTTCCTATCCCTAAGCACTTATGTACCTTATTAATATTATTACAGACACACAAAATCGTAGCGAGTAAAGGCGACGCATAGAGTGGTCTATTCATCACAATTAGCGGGCGGGACGAAAAAACAAAACACAACCGCTCTCGCAAGATGTTTAATGGTGTTTGTACATAGCCGATTGTTTACTGCTGTATAAGGCTCCTATATTATGACGCTGCGCTGCGTTAATCTTTTGTTATTCTTTTAAAAATAAAACATTGTGATTATTCGTTGTTTCACTTTGATAACAAAGTATCTATGTATATTAAAGCGCTATTACTAACTGTCATTTGATAAAATAATAAGTTGTTGTCGTAATTTAATAAAAATTGATTAATAAACATTATATGTTAATGTTGTAAAATATGCAATATAATATGAGACAATACAAAAATATCATATTCCTAAACGTCTAGAGATCTAGACGTTTAGGAATATGATACTAACCTCGATAGGTTATAACGTTCTTAAAAATTCTTTCTAAAAATAACACTAATATAGATTTACGTATAATGTTGCTTTTTTATGTGGACAACTGGCATTTTTTTTTCAAATAAAACTGATGGCCTATTTATAGATATAAAATATACCAAAGAATTACAACCAGTGATATTACGACGCGATAACAACATATCGGGCGACAATGTAATCAGAAGAAAGTATATTATTGTAAGTATTTCTTAAATGTAATCAACAAAAAGAAACATTTTTAATGTTTAGAAAACAAACTGTTAAATTGTAAACTATCATGTTGCTAAACATCAATTTCATCGAAATATAAACCATTATATCGTACATGAATTTGTAATTTAAATAGTATTAAAAATTTTACGACGACAGCCATAATGTACCTACCATCTATTAAAAATGCTAAGCAAAACATTAAAAGTTTCCCAGTACCGTTTCTCAATGCTTTGTATCTACAAAGTATTTCTTAATGCAATACGTGCTTAGCCGTAGCTCGCTACATAAATTGTGAGCGAGGTCCAAAATGCCGTTCACAATATGTATTGAATAGCACAGTTAGCGTCCATTTTGATTCAAAGGTTTTATAGATACAGTTTTATACGCGGATTATTGACTTTCACACGATTTAGATAAATATTTAACAATTAGTATTACTAAACTATAACAATAGTTACTTGGCGTAAGAAAAAAGGTCAATAATCTTTTGACAAGCAACAATTTTTTGGTTTTAATTTAGACATTTGTGGTCTTCTTCATGTCAAAAACTTTGTATCGGCCTTTCTGTATACGTGAGTAATGAAAATTAATATTGCCTGTTTTTTACAACATGCAATCCAGCCTTAAAAATAAAACTCAATACTACGATTTGAAACATGTTAAAAATATTTGTCATCATGCTTCGCTTTTCTAATTTAACGTTATTATGACGTCATAGTTCTAACTTCTAATGCCAATTCATAATGCCAATCTATTGCTGTCTGAACGTTATTTTGAATCACGTTATAAATTTTACAGAAACAGATTTTAAATTTTTCAATAATTAATTTACTAAAAATATAACAAATTGACTCATAATAATAATTAACTGAATTTCCTTACAAAGTCTTTTTAAACGTAAAATCCTAATTCCATAGTAAAAAAAGACGTACCAATTGGTACAATTCTCTAAATTCAACTGGAACTTGGAATACGTTGTTTCAAGTTTTCTACTCTGGGGAATATTAGACGAAACTAATTACTGAGGTATCTAGCAGAGGTACCTAGTTTAAGGTACTTTTGATCTTTCAACTTGTTATCTTTAACAAGATAAGGTTCAGCTAACCAAAGAGCCTTGAAGTTTAAGAAGTAACAAATGTATGGATTTTACAGAAATAAATATTTTTAAGTCACCGAATAAAGAGTTCTATCTAGTCCTGAAAAGATTACGAAGAAATAACGTAGACATTTTTCTCTTTTATAAGTAAATAATTACATAGGGTAATTCATGAAAACTGTTTTTCTATTGTCCGAGTCTGAAAACCTTTGTTGTGTTGCCAGGGCTACGTAAAGTAGTACTTTTCTCTTAAAAAGTAGTACCGATTTTAAACGATTTTTTTTTAATTTAAATATGACTACTACATATTAATATTAAAAATATTATTGGAATGTAATGTCATGTTGTCTTAGTACTATATCATAACATAGTTAAGGTAACGGAGTTAACCTTTAATAACATTACCAAATACAAAGCAAAGACAATAGGAGGATAATTCAGTAATAATAATTCATTATCAAAGTGTATAAATTAATTATTAATTACGTTTTCCCTTAAATCTGATGATTTTTGAAAGTCATAGCAATGTCTTTTAATAGAGAAAGAAATAAAAGCATTACGAAACGCTCTTTCACATGATTTATACAGAAAGAAATAGCCGATACTTTTAAAAATAATGAAATGTCATTGCACAGAAAGTTGGTTAATTTATTGTTAAAGTCTTACAGCAAATCTTAAATAGAAGCCTTGGTAAGAAGTTTGTGGTCGCGAAACGAAATAGAATCGATACACAATGACCAATAGGGTTGTGCTTCTGTATATTTGTGCAATGTAGTCTACACTATATATATAAAATAATATAAAAAGATCAAAGATTTGTAATTCTGTATGTAACGAAAAATCTCAAAAAGTAATGAACCGATTTTAATTTTTTTTGTCATTAGGAAGCTACATTATATTATCAATGAGTAACATAGGCTATTATATTATTATACTTTGCATACAGGCGTTGTTAAGGGAACGATACAAACGCGGGCAAAACGCGGGGCACTGTTAGTCTTCTATATAATTATACCTAAGAAATAAATACTTCGCTAGTTTCTCGCACTGACATCACAAAACCAGGGTATTTTTTTTAATAAAAATTAAATAAAAGTTTGTGTAACACTACTAGTAACTTGTTTTGTTAAATATAATTCGAAGTTGCATCAAAAAGTTTGACACAAAGAATACATTCTTGGAATAAAAATATATGATATTATAGGTTACATGGATACTATAAGTTTAACCATAATAATGAAATAAGAAAATCTAACAATTATCAAATACCGGCTTTAAATGTGTTTTTCTCGTATTACTTTATTTGTTGGAAAAAATCCGCATCAAAGACTGTTACGGATTTCAACAGCGAAAAGTGATTTTGTTTTAAGACTATGTAGTGATAAGTTTAAAAAGTTGTTTAATTTTATTTTATATAATTAGTTGCTGAACACTGTTGTATTGTAATCTTAGAGCAATTAAAGTCAAGAGCCAACTTACAAGATCAGACCAGGAGATGTTATTTCCTTTCATAAGTAAGAGCATTGGAAATCTATATTTCCTTTTTAATAATACAATGTTTCCCGTCTTATCATTTCTTTTTTAAAGTTCAACTACGCATTTGTAAGGCCCTTAGGGATGCTACAGCGCTATTAAAAACTCCAAGCTTTTTATATTATATTTTCATGTTTTGTAACAAATAATTAAGCTTGTGGCAACCTTAAATCAAGCTATACCGCGGGTTCCGGTACAAAGTGTAGAAGCTCGTAAAAACAATAAAACGGTCCGGATTAAACTGTCTCACGATGCTTTCTCAATAACGACATTATTTCTATATTTAGCGGTTTACGACTTAAGACGAATTAACATTTCAATGTCTTTAGTATTTCTGTTTCGTTTTATAATTGCGAGTTTAATGTCGACTTCTGTTTAAGTATAGGTCGCGTCTTTTATGTTTAGCGCTGAATATTAACGCTGCTAAACATTCGTGACGCGATCTATACATGGCTTGTCATAAGTTCTACCTTTCTCTAACTCGTTAGTCGGTAATAAAAATCTACAGAAAATTACATCTATTTTAACCAGTGCTCTTATTTCCATATAAATTTTATCTCCTGGAATAATTCAATGGATAAGCTGTAAGACGCGTTTTCAATAACATTTCAAGAATCCACCTTTAAAACGCTCAGCTAATAAATAACGCGTCGATAAAACACTCTGTAAGCCTTGAGTTTCTGGAAATTTATCGAACAAATGCAGGGAAAAGAGAAAAGGGTGTCCATTCCGATAATGGATGTGCGTGTTCCGATGCTTTGATCAATTGATTTAAAGATATATTTCGGATTAGGAATTTACTGCATTTCGGCGAGTTATAATTTATAGATATGTGATAATTTTTTTGTACTTCTAATGGATTTTTTTTTCATATTTAGAATCTAGTTTTTAGCTCCCGTTCCCGGGGCAATACCGGGATGTAATCTCTGTCTTTGAATATAATGTTGAAATTATAATACATCAAATGAAACATACTTATGGTGCCATCTGTAATCATTGATTAGTTGTATGGTCATTGTATATTTGACAAATAAAAGACAGTTGTCATTGAGGTTTATACGAAAATCAACGTGTTTTATTATTTAGTATATTTTAAGTTGTGTGCAAATTTAATTTAGAATCAGTAATCAAACAACGTGACTTATAAATATAAAGATGTTAAATAGGTTGTTTGTAATACGGAAAAATATAATATTAACGGGTTTTTAAATAACTTGCCAGTTATATTTATCTAGTCAATAAATTATAGAGCTAACGTTTTTTTTTAATTTTCAAAAAAGGAATTTCAATCTTGTAACTGACATATGTTTTTTATTTATAACATCAGTTGTTAAACCATTTGTGTGTTTAATCATTCAATGTATTGAAATACATTGTTTTGAATAAATAATAATTTAATAACGAAACATTTGTAGTAAGTAGTTATGGTTATATTATATTTAAAGCAAAACTCACGGACAAAAAGTCTTAATTTTTGTCTTTAGCCTTCAAAGCGATGTTTGACTTGTATTGTTTATTTGATCTTTCTATTATTTCAATTGTAACAAGGGGCCGTACCCTAACGCATTAGGGGACAGAATAAGAAAACGTTTTTTCTCGAAATATTTTCATTTACTGAAGATTATGTATGTTACAACATTTAAATGTTCAGTTTGCATTTTACATGTCAATTATAATTAAGTTGTGATTAAAAATAAATATCTTTAATTACATTGTGAAGAATCTTATAATAATTTTAAGTATATAATAATATACATATTACATATAATAAATGAGATGTTGCTAGTTTCTCACGCCGGTTCTTCTCGCCGGGCTAGTTCCCGAACCGGTGGTAGGCACCATGTAGACTTTCTGAAAATATTTGTTTCAAATTTACTCAGAAATACATCAACTTTCTTTTTTTTCTGTCTTTATTTTTATTATTAAATGTTTAATTGTAAATATTGTTTCTCTGTATGTCCTCTTTCTTACTTCGATATTACAAATAGATATAGTCATCGCGTCACGAATCTTTAACGCTGAACGAAACTTGCGCAGAAGTCAAAAATAAGGTATCGAGGTAGCGGCGCGGCGCGCGGGGCGCGTTATCGTCGAGTGCGCGAGCGTTGATTGGTTGTCCCAGTCGTGTTGTCTTTCTCGCACTAATACGTCAATTACGAGCGCTATTCTACCGATGCGCAGTTATTCTCGTCAATCGCTAAACATAAATGACGCGTACATAATAAACAAAAATACTAGCGCCGCCTCACGGTTTTGCCGCGTTCTGTAATCTTTAACTACTTTAGTGTTGATTTTAAATTGAAACTAATCCTCGTTATAATATCAGTATGACTACTACTATTCATAACAGATGTATTCATCAGTAGGTAAGTATTATAGAGTCACAGCTTGAGCTTGGGTTTAGAGAGATTTTATAAAAGCAGAAAGATGGTCCGGTATAAAACAGTATTAGAAATTACTGCCAGCTTTCTTAACCATAAACCTTCCTCTTGATTCAAAGATTGTTTTAAAGATTTAAGCATACATCGTACATAGTCAGAAGAAAGCAACGTTTTATATTATGCAAAGAAGATTTGTTGCCTAAATAGGAATGATCAGGCAAAAAGGCTGTCCTAAGCAAATATATATACCTACGGCTTTACATTTTATGTTCATTTATTTAGGCTTAAGGGTTGACCTTCCCTTAGATAAGACACGCCTTTAGTTTGTTCTACTGAAGATTAAAGAGATATGATAATATAGGAGTTTAAGCTTAAAAATAACGTTGCGTTTTCTTTTAAATTTATATATGCAGTGATAGGTTTAATTGTTTAAAAAATGATTAAAAAATTATTTTGAATGAGAATTGAATTTTACTCATTAAAAGTTAAATTTTGTTTGAATATAAGGAATATAATTATTTGTTGTAGATTTATTACTATATTGAAAATAAATTAAATAGTTTGAGGTCTAAAAATCAAAACTACTTTTTGAGAGAGTTATATTCAACCTGCAGAGTGTAGTGTATATAGGTATAATACAATGCGATATTACCAAAACAGCGTGGACCCCAAATAGCGCAACAGAAAAGCATTAACTAAAAAAATCAATAATTCATTAACTGTAAGCAATAAAAGTGCATTCAGAGGTACACACACACACATGTCGAGGGGTGGGGCGGGGCGGGGCGGGCGAGGGTGCTTTTGATAAATACAATTATTTACACCACTTGTTTTGATAGCAGATGTCGACATTTCGGGAGGCATTTTGTAAATTGTAAAATGCAAAGTGAAAGTAGATGTGAACTATTTGCTAGAGAAGTTATTTTTTGGTATACACTTGGCACTTTTACAGTCATTTAAATGATAGACTTGTTATTATCATATCATTGCCCTGTGGTTTTACATGCGTGGTTTCTTCTTATGTGAAAATATGTGTAAAATATATTTACTATAAATACATGCCGAGTTAAGTAGTATAGACTTTACACTGAAATATTACTTATTATCACTATATTTTTATATTAAACTATAAAATGCATTAAAAAATGTCTTTAAAAAAGCACTATGCGATCTACAATTTTAACATGAATTTATGAAATTAACTTACTATCAAATTTTATTGTAAATAAAATTAAGTAAGACCTTTTTATATACATGCTATACATTAAATACAAATTTTCATTTAAGTCGTCGTATAATTATTATTTTTTAATTTTTATCATGATAGCAACACCAGAGCGACTGCACAGGTTTGTTGTCCGTAGTAGCAGGACAATGAATGAACGAGGGGCGCCACGCGGACGCGATGGGGTGACTCTACCGCGATGTACTAGTCTTCATACTTTATATCTATAATCCTACTGTTCAGCCATTGGACTAGCTGGACCGTGACTGTTTATAGCAGCTGGACTACCATTTATATTGCTATCTCTTTCTAGGCACAACACGTTAGAATCTTCCTACAGAACAGAAATCAGGGCTCTAAGCTATCTGTCAAGTGCATCTATTTTGAATAGTGTATAGCATTTTGATTTTGTAGCCTACTATAATACTATACACGTGTTAAAATCCTTATTTAGCAAACATTTCTACATTGTCAAAAGAAAGTTATTATCAAGCCCCATGAAATTCGCGTTCCATTATTTTAGTTGCGATTTAACATTGACGAAATTTTATTAAAAAATGCAATCAACAATAAATTAAGAATAATTAAACGGTATTCTAAATTCAAATGTCATTGATAACGAACCAGTTCCAAGGATCAAGACTATCGGCTCCGCGACTTTCGGCCACCCCGAGTGCACGTAGCAAGGTTAGGTTAGTTCGCAACGTGCGCGCCTAGACGGCACCGCGTCATGTTCCAAATTCAAAAATTCGAATTTATTTTTTTTTTTAATTTAAAAGTGGAATGTGGTCAGAGTGCGTTCAGTGTGTTTCTATTTATTACTCGGATACGCAACTTTTTGACAACATTGGAATTTGTCACTTGTACAATTTATAGTGAATCTGTAGCAACATACTTTACTATAGCTTTAAATATATTCGAATAATTATAACATTACTTAAATAAGCGAAGTAAAATTATGTAAATATGTAATTAAGTAGGTAGGTAGTTCTTATGTTGTGGGCGTAAGGTTGATTTCAGTGAGTTTGACAGGCGTAGATACAGAGCTGTTTACAAACAGCATAGCATCGATTTCACATAAACTGTCAGGAATAACAGACTACAAGCAGACGATGTGAGGGACTAGGTCTAGCCTGTGACGGCGTCTGCCAACGCTTTAAGTGTTGACTATATTAAAAATAAATTATACTAATATTCTCACACCTTTGCTATGACAAATACCTACGATTTGCCTAATGGCTTATACTACAATATATTATTATACAACTATCGTATACTTTCCCGGTATTATTTTTGCTGATTAGTATACTTTTTCCTTATAAAATACACAATAAGAAAAATTAAAAAATGCAATACTCAAAAATTTTAAAGTGTTTTGGACTTACAGACAGTCACACAGACACATAGATAAGCAAATTATTACATAACCGTAGCCACCAAGTCTACCTACCCCATACGCACACACCCACGTGTACGCAATAATTACACAACTGCGCCTGTGAGCGTTGGATTTCACGGTGACTCACGGCTTTGCCGCGACAATTTCAACAGGCGCTTAAAATTAAACCTTATTTTTTAAACAATTAGGTTTATTTTTGGCAATGTTAGATCTACAGCAACAGTTTGTTGGGGTTTTCCTTTAAATTCGGTCTCTTAGGAAGTTTTTCTGGATTGTTATGAATTTTCAAATTGTCGTACACTTGGAATTGTAATACATATGAATCTTTTGTTAAACATACCAAGGCATTGACAAACAATACTTACTAGTTTTAGTAATGTATGTGTATATTTTATGGTCAAAATAATTAAATACAGCCCTTTATAAACAGTCTGGACAATTAACAGTAAACGTATGCAAATGGACATTTTTAATTGTATCTCGACAAAGCCTCTTCAACCCTATTAGGGATCGCACCCCTTTCGGAATCGTCTATAAATATTCAATTCTATTCAATTGTGTTAGAGTTTAATTTCAATTGAACATTCCGGGAGTGAGTTTTCGCGTTGTGTGAAAAACATTGCACTTTTCTGTTTTTACTGCGAAATATGTTCGGATTGTGCTTTTTATTTTAAAAGACATGTCTTCGTGTTAATGACAACGTATTTTTATTGACATAATAATAATAATATTTTATCGAAACAACATAACAATAAGCCTACATCATTATTTAACATTCTTGTAATTTAATATAATTTTCGAATTCAATTAAGCAGTAGGCTACAAATAATAACACTTTCATAGTATTATATAACAATTATATATTTATTATTAAGTAAATTGTAAAGAAGTGCTCGAAAAACCAAATTGGAACAATCAGAAAGAAAAAGATTTATAATAATTAAAAAATATCACAAAAGAGGCGACTCCACGCATTTTGTTCTAAGCGAAGGGTGGTTGAGAAGTGCACAATGCAATGCAATACCAACTAAATTGATAAAATAAATCATGATTACTGGCGAGGCGGGGAAATTAGATTTTACCGAGTGCAGCTTGATATAACTTGCACATACATATTGCTATAATTTATACTATACTAGCTATTGCCCGCGACTCCGTCTGCGTTTACTTTCATAAAAAAATTATTCCCCTGGAAACTGGATAAAAAGTCCTATATCCTATGTCCTTCTCCAGGTTCTAAACTATATCCCCACCAATTTTCAGCCAAATCAGTGGAGCCGTTATCGAGTTATAAGAGAAGTAACAAATACGACTTTCTTTTATATACCTATATAGATTTATACAATAATAATATAATTTGCTCACGAAATGTGACCTTCACTATAATATATTATTTTTAGCTAT
Source organism: Eurema mandarina (assembly GCA_018238005.1). NCBI lineage: Eukaryota > Metazoa > Arthropoda > Insecta > Lepidoptera > Pieridae > Eurema > Eurema mandarina. Next base: position 13,538 of record DWAJ01002717.1, read on the forward strand.
TAAAATTAATAATATAGATACCGTTAATTTTATTAATCAACATTTATTTGACAATAATATAATCAATGAAAAAGTCACAACGAAACCAAATTTTTTCTGTTACAAATGTTACAAATACTAAATTATTTGTCGATTACGTTATTAAATATGTACCCATTTAATAATATTGTAATTATTTTTAGCTTTGAATTAAAGCTGTAAGGCCGTTAAGAATCTAAAAAATTGTTGATATAATTGAGTATGCAATAAATAAAATAATCCTCATTAATATTATTTTTCAAAAATAATATTCGACAATAGACAGGTACCTAATTTTTAATTTTTCGCTATGCTTCAATAAAACGAATAGATAGATCACTAAGCAACTACGAATGCGGTAAACAAGAAGACGCCGCTATAAGTGGGGTTATGAATAAGACCCCATTGTAGGGGTGATAAGATTTATAGCCGAGCATTCTAGTGGCAGACATCGTGACACAGCAGGGCGTGATAAGCAGTGGTAATCATAGGAACCAATTCGTGATTTTTCATCGCATTATCGACTAGCGACCTGCTGCGGTTTCGTTCGCATATATTATAGATATTAAAATTCCTCTTGAATCACTTCTGTTGAAGTGGTTTGTATATTTAAATAATAGATAGGAATATTCACTTAAGATTTTTATTGTAGAAGCACATTATACCTGTTGCAAAGACAACGACACAAGGGAAGAAAACATGGCGGGAATCTTCCCATTTATAAAACTAGATGGCGCCACTGAGCGCTAATGACATTGAAGATTATATAATTTACCTTATTACAACAACTCCATCTATTAAAAAAACCGCATAAGAATCGGTTGCGTAGGTTTTAAGATTAAAGTATAAATAGGGATTAAGGGACAGAGATGGCGACTTTATTTTGTACTATGTAGTAATGACTTAAATCGAGCGATTGGTACAAACAGCTTTGAATGAAAAAATAATACCGTAGTGTTTTTAATACTACACCATTTTTCTTATTTGACTAAAATTTTCAAGAAAGTTAATTGAGTTCGAACCGCCATTAAATCATAGGTCAGTTTTGTGCTCTACAATTTGAGATGTAACTTCCGGCATATAAACTTTATTCCGAAGATACCTCATTTGTTAAGCTCACTGCATTCGTTTTAATATCTTTAATTCATTTAAGTAGTCACATGAAATCTAAAAGGATAATAGTAAATGTTTTCCAAACAGAAAATACTTTTCACTATTTCAACGAACTAAGAATTTAAGAAAGCTTTTACTTTATAGAAGAGAAACCTTCGCGAACTTGATATTTAAGCCTTATAATCCAACCCAAACCCCAATCATTAAAGTTGAATCCTATTGCTTAGAGCTTAAAGTACATTTCACGATGAACGAATGAGCTGTCAAGTTAGTACCGTAAATCACTGGTTGTGAATTTAATAGGAGTTGTTGGACTGAAGGATGGATCCGATGAAAGGTTTGGAAAGGGAAATATTATTCAATTTGAAAACACAATTAATTCTCGTATTACAGCTGTTTGCAGGGTAGCAATTTTAACTTGCGAAGGTTTTACTTATCTTTCTGAACTGTTCAAAAGATATTAACGTGAGGGCTATGATTTTAAATAATATTATGGCTTGGATGATTTGATAAATGATTTTTATGCTAGTGAGTGTCAACGTAATTTAACTACTGATATTATTGATAATTTTTCAATTGGCGACAGGTGACAAATTCCAATAAATTACTAATTATAATTACTAATATACTAACGAATGAAGTTCTCATAATATACTAGTGTTTTAGTAAAAAAACTAAGTCTTAAGTCATGATTAGACATAGTGCGGGATAGTCATGATAAAAATGATTAAGAATGCTCATGATAAAACTTGTAACTGTCATGATGGAACATAAATAATGATTGAAAGAAGTGTGGACCTTAAGTCATGATTAAACATGGTGAAAAACACTCATGATTAAACCTGAAACCGTCGTGATTAAACGTAGTGTGGACCATAAGTCATGATTCAAGGTAGTGTGGACCATAGGTCATGATTCAAGGTAATGTGGACCAAAAGTCATGATTAAACCGAGTGTGGACCATAAGTCCAAATGAAACGTAGTAGCGAGTAGTTAGTGTATGCGTAGTGTGTGTTGAGGTGCAATGACGGAGCACTGGTCGTGGCTGACGGGGTGCGACTCCGCGGAGTACACGTACAGCCCGCCCTCGCGGCCGAGCTGCGCGCCGCACCGGCCGCTCGTCAAGCTAGCCACCAGCGCGCATCTGCACACTATAGCCAGGTAAGAGGTCACTGACAACAATAGCGACGGAATTTAACGCTATAACGCACTGCCATTTTGTGGAATCAGCTTCCTCATGCAGCGTTCCCGAACACGTACGACATAGGAACCTTCAAAAGAACCTTTTCTTAAAAGGCCGGCAACATACTCGTGACATCACGAGTGCTCATGGGCGGCGCTGATCACTTCACATCATGTGACGCGCCAGTTCGTTTGCCCCATAATATAAAAACTCGTGGCATTGGCAATAGTCGCTACAAGCGGTAAGGCTTCACCGTGGTAGTAGACGGAGATAAAAATACATCGCGACTTGCACTTCTGTTCAATTTAATAATAGCGATACATACACATTTACATATTATAAAAAAATATTAAATATCTATATTCTATATGATATTGGTAATGATTAATGAAGTAAAAAAAAACATGCACACATTAATAACTAATGACCTTAGCTTAAATTATAATCATTGATCTATTTATTTATGAATACTATTTTAATTGACCATAATATTACCATAAACATATTAAATCACATCTATTATTACTTAATCAAACGTGGTTTAACATACCCACATATTATCTAGTTATGTTGCAAAACTTGTAGTACATTTTTAGACTTATTGGTAACAGTCCAATATAGCATCAGAATACATATTTGTAAAACTAAGCCGTGGAAAAGTATGCGCTTGTTATATTATAGTAATAATATATATAATAATAATATATTTTTAAAAGATAAATAAATACATTTCATGATATAAGTTTAATAAATAACCTTATATTGTTATACTATACAGAAAATCTATTGTGTAAG
>DWAJ01002718.1:0-16645 GCA_018238005.1 Eurema mandarina
GTTTAACTTCTATTCAATAAGATCAGTTTCTTGTAAGACATTTATGTATCATACTTCATCTTATCATGATAATTATTATATACGTATTTAATATAAGAATAAGCGATACTTTATCAAGAGAGTACAATGCGACGGAAAAATACAAGGCACAATATTCTTACTTAATATTTCTAAATGTGAAAGTAATGTAGGATGTTCGTGTGTGTGTTTGAATGTTTGTCAAAATAGAGCCCTGATATGGGGAACCGCTGTGGGGGTCGCGAAAGAGTCTGCGAAGGTACCTGGGACTCCAACTCGTCCGACATAATCCATGGTCCTTTCCCCGAGGTCAATGGGTATCCTATGAGGATTTCCCACTATATAAAAAAGGGTAGGGTTCTCGGAGGTATCAGAATGGACATAGGCTACATTTCATTTCCGATATTATTTAATTGATTCAATGCGAGCGAAGCCGCGGGTACAAGCTAGTTACGATATAAATGTATTTATTTGGTACGAATATGCTGTGAGGAAAAATATTATTTACTGCCTCTTCTAACATATCAATGCGATTACATAGTAACAAAATCGGGTATATTTCAGTTTAGCATAACAAAACATTTCTGTAAGCTTCGCTGAGAAACAAGCTTACATAGAATTCTCTGGAACATAGCGAGCAAAATATAAATATTCAAGGAACCAATATTGTGTATTCAAAAGGTATACAGTATCGAAATCGCTAAGTACCTTAAGCTTCGTTGGTTAGGATATACATTATATAATATACAATCGATCTTTAAAGTTTTCTTTGCAATTGAACGAGAGTAAATTAATATTGCCTGCATACATAATCGTTTTGTAACGCTTTGAAGTTTCAAAAGTGTCAAATCTATCGCCTAGTTTAATGAAGATATTTAAGGCTTTAACTAGTATAAAATTAAATAATTGACGACTGCTTGGCTTTCTGCGTGAAGGGTCGTGAGTTCGATCCCCACACCGGAAAAATATATTTTAATTAATTAACATTTGTATTTTTCTGGGGTCTGGTGTTGCTATGTATTATTTGTATGTATTTACAAAAGAAAAGCATGTATATTATGTAATTAATCCGTTGTCTACTTGCCATAACACAAGTTCTGCTTAGCGTGGGACTAGATGGCGCTGTGTATAAGTTTCCTGAAAATTTTTATTAGATAATTTGAGTTTGACAGAGAACTCGTTTATAGCACGTATTCTAGATATCTTGTTCTTCCAAAAACGCATATCGAATTAATTAGAGATAAACAAAATGAAGTGGTTCATATTGTGCATTCAAATATATGTATATTATATTATCGAAATCGCTAAGAACTCTAAGCTACACTGGGCGTTTGGGTGGACGCCAGTTACCTGACTCGTACATTACTGACCTTTGCATAGTTTTGGCTTTATAATTAAACTGCAACTGTCTACGATGGGTAAATTAAGGCTACTGGATCCATTAATTACTGGCACATAGGCATTTAGGAGTAATAAAAAATGATTAAATTTGTGTTTCGTTTGTTATATATCGAGACGTTATCATCCTATAGTATTAAGTTAATATAAATATAATCTTTTGTATCAAAAAGGTACCATCTTTCAGAAAAATCAGGTATTGTTTACGGCTATTAGTTCAGTAAAAAGGAAAGCTGATGGCTGTTATTCTTCATAAAGCATAATTTACTTCCTAGTTGTTTCTAGTCTTACCATATTTTAAAAGTTAGTAATGCTTAAGAAAAATCAACTAATTATTAACATTTTCAAGAAATTTTAATATTATAACAATATACCTATAGTTATATTAATAGGTATTCTAAGTAAAACAAGAACCATCTGTCGAGATATTTTTCCATGCAAATTAGACTCTTAAGAGCAACCTTAAAATAATAAATAAAATTCAACGTTCATAAAATTCTTCGAATGAACAACAATTTAAATAATATTCATAAAATGTTCAGAAATAGTATTTTAAAATAAATAGAAATAGCCTTTCGCAAATGGACTTCAAACGAAGGTACGAGGTCGGAGTGACCGGCGTTAACCCTCACGTCGCGTTAAATACTTTATGGCCTTGTGAAAATATATCCGTGTCACATTAGACCCGGTTAACGCAATCTTCACTTTATGACGTTATTTGGTGACTGATGGTTGAAAAGGAAAGGGTAGTCTTTTGACATTGTTGACTCGAGTGATTGTGATAAGGGCTTCCTAATTAAAATTTATATTCGCAAATGTAATTTAGAACTAGGATAACAATGGCGGTGCCAAAACCAAATTAAGATATTTAAAATAGAATTCGTTCCAATCGTGAATAAAGAGTAATGAACTTTTAATCTCGAGTTTTAGTTATCAAGTCTGTTCTTCAATAAAAATAGGGGTAGGTATTTTAACGTTAACCATGGTCATTGTGCTACGCATTTATATATAATAATATACATATATGTACTATTATTTTTTTAAAAACTTACCAATTTTATTCGATGTTTTGTGGCATTAGTTCGACTGATTCTTTTTTATCTGCAAAGAAAAAAAAACTGTTGTTGAGATCTGAAAAATATAATGCTGATTCTGCAATGAGTGCTTTTACTTTAAAACTAGTTGTAGTTAATAAAACGAGACAATCGTATTGACTAGTTATTATTAACCGACTTCAATAAAAGAGGAGGTTCTCAATTCATCTGTATGTAATATATTTTTTTGTATGTTCACCGATATTTTTCGTCAATTATAGACGGATTTTAATTTTTTTTTTGTTGGATCGAGTTCACTTCTGAGGTGGTCCCATTTTAAGGATATCACGGTCTGATGATGGGAAACCAGAAGTCGGTGCCAAGTAAAACAATTACTTTTTCGATCGATCGATCTAATACGATATTGTATAGTTTGTAGTAGTATTTACTTGGTACAGGCTATTAAATCATTTCTAGATACTAAATGAAAATTATTTAATATTTTGTGCGAAGCAAATTTATTTCTTGAAGAAGATTTATTTCTTTGTTTGAAGTCAGTTGATTATTGTTAAAAATTATTTTACAATAACGGTACGACAGCTTCACCGAATTGGAGTTATTATCGACTACAGTTACTATAACATTTTATATTAAAAGTGTTTACTTGTTACAGAAACATTAAATTATTGCGCAGTTTAAAACGTGAACCGCAGCGATATATTCGATCGGTATAAATGCTTTTCTCTCTATAAATGAAGCTATTGAGATAAACTCGACACACAAATTGTTTCGTAAATGCGTTTGCGGGCGTTTTTTGCGAGGTAATGTATTACTCGATTAATCTCGCGACGCTGAATGAAATAAATGATAAAGTTATAAAGGGATGATTGATTGTTCAAATGCCGAGTTAATTCGAGTCTGGAAGTGTTGACAATGGCGGTAATATTTTATTAACACATTTTGAATATTTATTACCAGATGGACGTGATTTGAAAATATTTTTGATATTTTCATCTGTTTTCGCGTGTGTTTGCTTCTGTTTGACAAAAATAATTATGTCAAATAAATAAATTATACATAGTATGTTTAGAATTTATATTTCTTCTTCTCCTTCTTCTTCTTCTTGGTTAAATGGCAGTGCTGCGTTATCGCAATTTTGCCAATGTCTAGTAGTTGTAGATAAAATAAGTTTGGGGGTCGATATTTGGTTGTGCCAATAAGCAACACGTGCTTTCAATACGACAGCCATACATCGACCGATTTATATTTCAGAGTAGCCTTAACGTTAAGGGTTACGTCTTGCTACATATACGTAGCACTTTGCTACGTAACCGTAGCACAGGAATTTCAACAATGTAAAACATTTCTTGAAACATTTACGATTTTATGCATTTGAAATAAAATTTTACATATTGGATTTTACCTAAAATTGTTTTGAAAACTCTTTTCAGCCTCCAAAAAATTTTATTTGTAAAATCTTTCCGACCGACGTAGCACATCACCCGTTTTCACACAAGTCGAACTCACGCCAAAACATCGGTCATAAAAAATATTTTAACAAAACATTCTCTGAAACTACCGCTTTTTATTGTTTTTTTATTCGTGTGACGAGCGAAGCATATGTAAAATATTTTTTTCAGCTGAAAAAAGTCGTGTGCCTCGTCTGTTTAACACACCGATTGCATGTTTGAAAAATAATTAATTAACTGTTTATGAGTAGGTACTAAACGTATATTGAAAGTAAAAATATTTTGAAATATAGTCAACGAGGACATATTGTTACTAATAGCACCTTATTTATGATATTTCTAGTATTTAAAACGTCTTAAAAACTCTATCGTCTTATAAACGTCTATCGATCGTGGCTATCAGTAAAGGTTGAAACCACTTCTTTCCTCGAGGCTGCTCTGTTTTCAGTCACTTTGATGAACCCCTGCACGTACTTTTGCTATACAGCCTAACAGGCAGACTAACGAGTTAGCGATCTCTAGTTCTGACCTTTAGTCATTCCCTCTACATTGCCAACCACTCACTATAACTATTCATGCTAGGTTATCCAGAAAAATTACCAAGTGCTAATTTCTAGTACTGAATACAAGAAGTATGAATGTCGGTCACTTATATTATAATGCTTAGTAAATTCAAAACTACATACAATTGACTCATTAAGCAAAACTACAGTTGACTCACAATACAACATACGGTAAGTAGAACTTGTGTTGAAATTCCAGTTCTGCTTAATGTTCCTAACTTAATATTCAGATTGTTTGTATGATTTAGTTGCCGACGTATGCTAGAATAGTTCTGTGTGCTACTTAGTTGCGAATTATTACATCATTGAAAATATAATATATGCCATAATTGTAGCACCAAACAGGGAGATCGCATACAAGCGAAGAGCTTAAAGAAACAGTGATATGTTTAATTTATGTGATATCATTATAAGAGCATTACAATAAGTTTAGATGTTACCAAAAGATGAGGAATGAACTATATTATTTAAGTTTTAGTTTTAGTTTAAAAGTATATTATAACTAAATATTTAGACTAGACATGAATCGTTATTTTTGTAATATCATGACGATTCAAAAGTGTTACTAAATGTAGCCTAATTGAATAAAGATACTTTTGACTTTTGATTTCATGTAAATTATTACATTATTAGAAAAGAAAATAAATATCGTTGAGAAGAGAATATGTCAAACTTGTGAAAACATAATAATAGGATGCTATTATTGGAAACAGGTGCGTAATAATATCAAATCAATTGTTAGAATGTCTTTTTCATCCTCAAACATCTTGACTTGGCACTCTCTAGCTTTCATAAATCGAAATGAGTCTAAACGTTTTTAAAGGTTATTTTAATATATAACAATAGCATTCAGCTATCACTTTAAAACATGTCATAGAGTAATTCTATGAAATGATACTTGTTTAATATTTAATGTTTATTAAAATAACTAACCACGCCCGTAGTTTTAAAAGCTTAGTTACCGTTCCCATAGCAACGAAAAGCATCCTTTGTTATCCTGGAGTATAATCTGCCTGTACGCCAAACTTCAACTAAATCTATTCAATCCTTCCTAATGTGGAGGTGTGACAATATCTATACATATATATGTATATTGTATATACCTACACATCGATAGATACTGACCACATTACTGACTACATTACTAAGGAATAAGAGTTCTCTTCCAAATGAAATAGCTTTTTATTTACTAACAATTTTATTTATTAGGTCCTAGGTAAGTCTTAAAAATCTGTGCTCAGAAACAAAATCCACACAACAAATTGTATCAAGAGGAAATTGTCCGGCCACTCGTACCTAAACATGAGATATTGAGTTATCTGTGCTAATTTAATGAAGTTTTACAAGGAAGAGCTTTTTTGTTGAAGTGTGTTTTCTGTAAATCTCATAGTTTTATATTGATACATGTATTGTAATCCAATATGACGCTTCAATTAATATCATGTGCATTTTGTGTTTATGCACGTTCTGGTTGCCTGGCAGAAATCACTGACTAGTAATAAGGCCGCCATTTACATAAATGTACTTCTTGATATTTGTTTACTTCTTGTTATTTATAATTTTGGTATATGTTATAAAGCATAAATAAATAAATAAATCATTAGATATTTATTCCAATTGCGATACAATTTGTACAATTACAAAAAAATACAATGTGATTGTCTCGATGCTGCAAAATGGTATCTTAATTATATAAAAAATCTTCAAAACCATATTTCTATCATATCTAATACACTTCTGCAAAAAAAGATTAACTATATGGCGCAGAAATTCTTACCAAATATAAAATCCAATCTTAAACACTTGGAACAACTCGAAACTCTAAAGTAGGTATATAGTTTTGCAATTGAGTTGTATTGCCCCTACAATCATCCCTTTGGAAGTGGTCCAACGTTCCATCTCTTTTCACTTGACCTACAAACTAGATTCTAGACGGTAAATTACCAGGCGACGTTGAGATAGGTGTTAATTAGAAGCTTAAAACAATTTATGACGGGATCCTGCAATTCTGGAATTGTTTTCAGACTTTTAGGTATAGAAGACGTTAAATAATATCTTACTGATTTAATATTTACAATTTTAATATAGTTATTAATTATAATTGGAGAAAAAAATAATTTCTATTATCTCTCTAAATACACGATTTTATTTATTTTTTATTTTAATTATAAAACTTTATATAATTCAGGCTCCGTGATACATTGAATGTTTGTACTCTTAAATTTAGTGTAGTTTTATAATTAGTTACAACATTTTTTGCTATATCTTTTGAGCTTCAAACTCTATGTGTGGTATATTGAGTGTAAATGTACAATAGGACGATCATAAAAATATTAAAGTCTATTTTGCTTAACTGTAAAAAGAACATTGTTATCTTATCAATGTTGTAGTGTTAGTAGCTATTTCTAAATTAAACAACATTTAAAATATTGAATAAACCTTTTACTACAGTAAGGTTTTTTTTTATGATAGAGGGCAAACGAGCAGGCGCGTCACCTGATGTAAAGTGATCAGCGCCGCCCATGAGCACTCGCGTTGTCACGAGTGTGTTGCCGGCCTATTAAGGATAGGTACGCTCTTTTTTTGAAGGTCCCCAAGTCGTATTTGTTCGGGAACACTGCATGAGGAAGCTGATTCCACAGGATGGTCGTACGTGGCAAAAAGTTTCTGCGAAAACGCACTTATCACAATGCGCGGTATCTTTAGGCAACAATTAATTATGTACCTATTCCGATTTTCTTTTCAACTCAAATAAAAATTTAACACATTATTATTTGAACTATTAACATTAACTATTAACAGAACACGTTAAAAGACTTAAGAAATTGTAATTTTAATGTAAGGGATGGGGAGCGAATAGACATCCCCCATAAACATTAAGCAATAAATTACGATGGGTTAAAGACGATTTACCTTTTTTTAATGGAATTTTGTACTAGGCAAGCACCATATTTGAGATGGATTCATTTTATTTATTAAAACATTAAAGACAAAAAACGATATGCACATTTACAAGCAACATTTTACAAATAATATAGAAAGCGGAATAAAAAGTTTTTATTTTTCAAGATTCTTTTAATATAAATATTTATTTAATACTTACAAAGCTATTAAATAAAGATATCCACAATACGTTGGTTTATTACACATCAGAATAATTGAAAATATAACAGTTTATTAAAGAAAATTTAGTCTAGATACTCTATGTCTGTTTATTATAATAAATTTTTTGTGCCCTCAATGCAGTAATTGTTTATATTTAATACTAGCGGACCCGGGCCCACTTCGTTGGGCATAATGTTAACAATCTTTTTTTATATAGCCTATGACACTCAGCAATAATGTGGCTTTCTATTGTTGAAATAATTTTTAAAATCGGTTCTGTACATCCCGAGATTACCCCTTACAATTTAACAAAGACAAACTTTACTTCTTTATAATATTAGTATATATTATAAAGGTGCAATATCTTACAAAGTTCAAAGTATTATTCATCATAACATTGTCGTAAAAACGTTGTCCGCAAATATAAAATAATTACGTCGGCAAGATTATTTAAATATTGACAGAACCTAACTTTCATATCGCCAATGCCCGAAGGCTAAAAATGTCGTTATGAATAAACAAAATACTTGGACCAGAATAATTTATGAAAATGTTTTTGAAGGCCAAGGGTTGTTCGGTTATTTCTGTTATTATTAAAATTAGTTCATCTTATATTCGATATTTAGCTTATAAGATATTAAAATGACTACAATTTTCTAAGTTACTTATTAATTTATTGAAGCAATCTGCTTAGTAAATTATCTGCCCATAATGCCAGTAAATGATCTTTAAATATTTCCATACAATAGAACTAAGCTTTAATAGAAGCTGTAAATGTAAGTTAAGATTGAAACGTCATAACCACAACGCGACTTTCAGTCATTATAGTGATAAATGAACTTTTTTATAATATATACGTAATGCATTTATTTAATACATTAAGATATATATATCATTAAAAAAATTGCTTAATTAGAAATCTTGGTAATTACCTTTTGCACAATCCACACGTATCCAAATGTACCTACTATTGATTAATATACAACCTATTGTTAACCAGCCTTTGACCGCGACTTTCTCCGCGTTGACATCCACTTTTTTCAGTTTTCTCACAATAAATTGTGGCAGTTTCTCAAGTTCTGTCTTTGTACTCAATATCGTCAAAATAAGTTCGTTAGTTGAGTCTTAAATTAATTTCGCATTTAAGATATTTAAACTCATCTCAAATAAAGATACTTTAAGATTTCTTCCCCTAACTATGAAAAATACAGACAATTTCGTTAGGCACGTGGCAATCAGTAAATCCATCGAAACTGACACTCACATAGGAAAGCTTTTAAAAACCCTAATCTTGGGTCCCCTCGCAACGGATTTGCTCTGATGAAAATCCGCATCTAACTTATCAATACGACGTTTAGTAATACATTTTGTAGGTTTAGGCTAAATCTGCCAACGAGGAGGAAGACTCATCTTGTTATATAATGGTTTCACTTTTATATATTTGGATTGCTACATTATAATATACATAGGACAACTGAGTAGACGGGTCAATTCCAAGCGACATTCAAAAAGTTAATTCGCCTAACAGCTAACATCACGAATGCGCTGGCCCTTTAAGAAAAAGAAAGGGACAGACCTATTCCAAAGAAGTGATATAAGACACGTCAAAGAGAGACGCGTATAGATACTATGCTCGTATATAAAAAGCTACGGGTGCAGCATTTTTAATAAAACGCGTACACATTAACTTTAAAGCACTTACAAAATTTCTACAAGCAATTATTAATATTATATGGATTAATTATATAAGAAGATTTTTAATTTTTACATATCACAAAGTATATAGTACTAAATATCATTTTATTCAATATAAACCGAAATCCAAATTGTAGGTGTACGAATAAAAATGTATACTTTACTTTTATAATATAGAGTTGGTTATAATGAGGTAGAAATTACCGGCGACATAAGGCATGTTTTACGAGCAAACTTTAAGCACTTGCATCGTGTTCTAGATTTAATTTATATCCATAGTCGTGGAAATATTTGATATTTGTTTTCTACAAGAGTTTTCGTGAAAAAACACTGATAATATTTAGGGAGTTGATAATCAATTTTGACAATTTGATATTTTTTCGAAATTTGTCCACAAACTTGTTACGAGTATACATAAAATTCTTGCATAACATTAAAATCACGAATGTTTGTGAGGATGTGTGTGTATGGCTGTTTGTAACTGTGTCACGCAACAACTACTGAATGTATTTCGCTGAACAAATTGTTTCAACGTTTTATTTTAATCCTTAGTGTTCAGGTAAAAGAATAACCAATATCCATAAAATTCGCACGAACTAGAGAATAAAGCAAAACCACGCTCGCAACAAACCAATCAATAAATACACATACACATACAAATACCTAGTAAAGTATTTATAGGTATTTCGCAGAATCAGAATACTTAAATTGAATAACGGCTCAACTTGATTTTATTATTAAACTACGAATCTCATAAATCCAGGCGATATTTCATTAAAAACTTTCTGCATCACTTCAATTTCTTCTCAATCGATATACATTCAATTAAGTTGTCGTACCTATCGTAAAATGTTTAAAATTTATAGTTCCAATATTGAATTTTAATAAGTTTAATACGCTCGGTGGCCTGCTTTTAAAATTTTTAACATTATATTACAAACGCGATAGTTTCTTAGGATACCAAAATTTCACTAAAGTTTGAGAAGCAGATAATTTAGACCTTTTAATTGACATATTTCATAATTAATTTATTAGATTATATCCCATTATTTCCATAGTAACGGTACGTTCGTGGTGGTCTTTTATATTCAAATCATCAGTGTTTGATCAAAGATATGAACTTCTGAGAGTAGAATTTTCTGGAAACTTCTTAGTTCCTTTATCGGCATTTCAGCAACTCCATGCTAAGATTTGTTTTGTTATGGCTTTGATCACGAGGCTTTCTCTCACATTAAATCTATCTTTGTCGATTTTTCGGGCCGTTAAATAAGTGTTTTTGAACGCCTTTGATTTATTTAACACAATTTTACCGATCCAGTCACCCCAAAAGATAAAACGTTTTTATGTTCACAATAGCTTACGAAATAGATTAAAAAAACGGGCAAATTCGTATAAATATAGGACTTGGGCGCCGAGGGCCGGTGTCATATTTATGGATTTCAGATTTATTCGAAATTTCATGATTCTAGATTAACGGTACCTATATAATTATACTGCCTGTGTCATCATTTGTTTTGATTATATAATATGAAATAACAAAATGCACATAATACATTATCATATGTTTTGAATAAGTATTATACTCTGTTATTTATTTCAAGTACACGGATAATAAGCCGAGATTTTTATTAAAATATAAACTTTACAATACCTTTACGTTACCATATTGACAGACAGGCGTATAATAATGTGTTTATAGAGAGGTAAGTGGGTTGTGACCTTAAAAAAATAATCGTGTCATTAAAAACTAGTTATCAAACTTAGGTCTCAAAAGCGATATGAAAGAAGATGCACATAAATGTATACTTCAAATAAATACTAAATATGTACTAATTATTTTGTAGAGAACAAAACGGTCAAGTGCGAATTGGACTCGCGCACCACAGATTTCATACCATTCCCTAGGAAAAGATTATTCGTCTATATCAAGCACCTAATTGGTGCCATATTTTAAATTGGATAAAAACACGACAAAAACTCCCATTTGTCATATGAGATCCTCCTTCATATTTATTTTATTTTAATTCCATTATTTAATAAATATACGAGCAAAAAGGGGAAAAAATCAAGATTGTTGTATGAGAGTCTTCCTCTAATATTTATTTATTTATAGCCACAACAGAGCCTTTGGTGTTGGTTTAAGTTATCTTGATTCTCAAAATACAGCCTGATGACAGTTAGACAGACAGGAGTCCTACTGGATTCCTACTATTTTTACCTTAAGGATGCGGAATTCTAAAAAAAGCTAAGTGTTATAAAAATAAACCGTCCTATATTCAATTTGAGCGAAGATGGAAGGCGTCCGATAATTGCCTTTCCTTTGGCTTTTCTGTGAAAGAAAATATTGACTTCATTCAAATCGATTTCGAAACGCAAATTTATTCATTACCATACAGACTTCGACTTGATAGAGTGGGTTTGATGTGAGAAGTGTTTTTAATATTTTTTCATTTGAATATCATCTAGAGTATAGCGTATTTTCAGTATTACGAGCGCCAATTATTATTATAACTAAGGTCTATTGAATATAAAATATACTTTGGAATTCCTAAGAAGTACAAAAATACATCAAAATGTTAATTTCTATCCTTATCAAATTCAAATGTCATTCATTACGAAGTTTTTTTTGAAATCAGCATAATCAATACTATTATTAACCGATTTATGTTAGAATGTTTGTGAGGCGTTCTTCCAAATTTTGATTCTGTTCATGTCTTCTACTGAACTGACAGATAGACATACTATTTGTGATTAAATATTAAACGCGACATAGCGAGTGGAACTATATACCTACACAGATAAATATAAAGACTTTCTTATTTTTAAATAAAAAAATCATTAGATCTTCTAATGAATTTTCTACAACATAGTTATTATTACTGGACCAAAAATAAGCTAGCTTTAGCAAATGGTCTGACAACATTTGTCTTAAACAAAATAAAACATGGAGTCAAACTAAAAAATTCAATCCAATTGTGTTTGAAAAGTTGGAAAGAATTCGATCAATGACAGACGAATTTAACTTCGTATTGCGTCTAGAGTTACTAAGACAAAGTTCTGGTCAAAGGATGACTGTCCTGTTGTTTCTTTAAATGTACTGGGAACTTTAAAAACAAAGACAAGGAAAACAATCTTTCATGGATTTTAAGTAAGTATTTTAATATAATATTATTGAATTTCGTTTCATTATACTTAGGTGTCAACCAACATATTAATGTTTTATATTGTGTAAGCCGCTATCAGCAAAATAGTAAATCACTATTAAATAAATTAGGAATTGGAAACCGCTGAGCAGAGCTAGTCATTTATATTTATATTACGACTTAGGGTGCCTCAAGAAGAGAGCGTACATCTTTTTAAAAGGTCGGCAAACCACTCCAGAGTAGTCAAGCTCTGCGAGTGTTGATGGGCGGCGATGACCACTTTCCATCAGGTGGCTCGCCTTCTCGTTTGTCCCCTATGATATTAAAAACAGAAAAATAATTAATAATTAAAATAACATAACATGTGAGTGTTGTATTATGCCGCTCAATTATTCAATATATTCAATACAAAAACATTAATAACATACAAAATTGATTTCGATTTCGTGGAAAAACAAAATTCATTTCGTTACACAACATTTAGCTGTAACCACTCCAATTATTTCGATTTTAATTTCAGTATATCTAGCGCAAAATATTTTATAAATAAATTATTATTAATTATTTCTACCCATGTGTCCATTTGTCCTCACAAATGTGTATGAATGTCTGTTACTCTTTCAAGCCTTAATTTGCCATCTTAAATCCATTTTACTGAAATTATGAGGTAATATCCATTAAGTAGTTTAGTTAATTTAGTAGATTCGACCTTGGATTCACACCTAGGATAATTTTTATCCCGGTATTGTGACGGGAACGGAAACTACGCGGGCATAACCGCGGGGCGTGACTACTCTATAATAATTAATAATTTCAAATAAACACGTGTAAAAATATCGTTCCGTGATTTTCACGAGCTAAAATCAAAAGGTCATTCACCTTTCCTACATTATTACAAAATATAATACTCAATTTACTTTCTTGACTACAGTATAATATAATTTGATGTTATTACAAGTCAGAGGTACTCAACATAAAGAACTAGACGTTCAAGTCAGAGAGTTGGAAAGATGAAGAAAAGGATAATACCAGTGCCTTGTTGCGAGTGACATCAACATTATTCCGTTTTAATGACGCGGGTAGCGAGACATTTTGTTGCACAAAACAATACAAGACTCAGATGCAGGGTGCGCCCTGACCTACTAAGGAGTCGTGATGAAATAATAAGGCACAGTTACTACGTATTCTTGGCTGCATTTTGATTTGCTTTATTGCCTAGAGGGCATTTTTCTCTTAGTGAATTGTTTCATTTTTATGTAAACGTAAAATGAAACAATTTGCCAGAACATAATATGTAGAAAACAGAGTATCGTATATCTATTAAATTACTGAGAATTTATAAAAAATATATTCGAAAAACGAGTAATAATAATTTCAAAAGCTATCGGTTGGAAATGCAACGTTTTTTTCTGTTTAAAATATTGTGTAGCATTTTTCTTTGAGACAAATTGTTTTGTAGTGCTTATGGGCCAAATCGCATAGTGACCTACAAACGGAACCCATAAACATTCGCAATAAAAAATCACTGATACGATTCTTATCTATAAACTAGTACAATAAAAAGACGCGTAAAAACGTTCTTCAGATCTGAAAAACGTTTCAATTCAAATGTCCTTAGGGTCAGGGTTAGAAAACATTTGGTATTCTTAATTTTGTGTTTATGTTTTGGTATAGAAATGTTCGATGTTTGATATTTATCCCAGTGGTAGTAATTCAAAGGACCTAGCCTAAGGCATCAAATAATCTATAACGTCAAACTATAGTTTGCGTGTCAGCCGCAGTTATAGATTGCGGTTGGCAGACTCACTGACGTTTGAATTTGCTTATCGTTGAATTCCAAATGAAATACCATAGTGTAGTTATTGGTGAATGATAATTTTGAATGTGAAGGGTTTGTTTCGTTGTTTAAACCAGTTTAAACCGCATTTGTTTTGACAAATTAATTCACTATTATGAAATTAAATGAGGTATGAATACTATTTTTTTTTCTAAATCCTTATATTTAATTATTTAACATTATTTTAGTTACAATTGTTTTAAATAAATATATTATAGATGTAATAAATAATAAATTCATAAATAAATTGCGTTAGGACTTCTCTCTCTTACGATTATTTAACTTTATTTTCTAGAGATTTTCCTTCTTTGATGGACCTCGTATAGTATTTGTTCTTGAGTATTTGAATTTAACTTATATATAATAATATTTATTTAATTTAGAATTTAAGTTTTATCTAAGAAATTTAATAGTAAGGTTCGCATTTGTTTAAATGTAAGTCATGCGAATTCTATAATACGAATGTTAGTAAGTAGCGTTGCATATCCGGAGCGTCGCATTCGAGGCCAGGAAACCGGACGAAGCGCGACCAACAATGGAACTCGCTAACTTCCATCTCCATATCTTGAAATACTAGAAACACAACTTCGTACGCGACTTTAAACTCTAACGCTGACAACCCTGAAACGAAAACCGTGTACTCCACTAACGAAGTATAAAGATCGCACTTTTCTTGAATGAATCGACCCTAATTTGACTAAATCTTCACCCGCTGAATGTAATAACAGAATTCCGTTGAAATTCCGCTGAAGTCTTAGACTCGCTGTAACAGTGATTGTATAGCATTAAGTAATCCCGTATATTTCGAATTTATTTAATTTTCCAGTGGCCTTATTAAATTGTTATTTTCTTCGCGAGTTCTGATGCAACAATGGTCGAGTACAAAGCAAACGCTTTTCGTCTCAAGGGAACGATTTCAAAGCCACAGAAAAATGTGTAGTGTTTCAGAAATACTAAAGTGAATTCTCTGTTATAAATGCCTTATAGCGTTTTATATTGTGGTTTTTGAAATTGGTTAGGTGTGCCAATTTTTAACTCAAAATCATACTTATATAATATTGTATTACATAATATACTTGTATAGGTTTTTAAAAATAAAGTTGTACGGGGCGCGTGTGTATATGGCGCTATGTCATATTATGTGAGTACCGTGTGTACAGATCGTACATCTGGGGATGCTGATGTTGATAATTAAACTACGCTGCTGCTGATAGATATAAATATAACGAGGGCGGCTACGGGGTTTCTTCATATCGTGGGCGACACCAGGCTTTCGACATTCGTCACAGGAAATAGTGGAGGATTAAATATCGTGGACGCGAAGTCAGTCTTCAATTGGCCATCCGCATCGTCGTCTAAGCTTCAACTTCCAATTCAGAATCCATTATAAATTCTGCATCTTGACAGTTATCTTTTTAAAACTGTCTGAATATGCCCAAATAGGTTATATTTGACGTCCAGATATTCAGTCTCCAACAAATATATAATTATATGAGTTTCACAAGTACGCGACACGCGACGGCTTATAGTGCACTAATTAGGTGCTATTAAAATATATTATATAGTGCTATAATATTAAATCTATATGAAAACGCTAATGACGTGGAATACATAAAAATGCTAATGATGCAAACAGCTTACACTGTGCAATAAAACTCAACTGCACTTGTCAAAATTTTTAATGATACTAACTTACTAACTACAAAATGCATACTTAGCAGACATGTATTGCTCGTACAAAATTATTGCCAAACAAATCTATATCCTTATTTTGTCTAAAGATGAAATGGTGTGGCGATGTTTAAGCATCCATCTCAAATAACCTGATTTGTTCGCTGTTACACGATTTTGCACGCAAATGGAAACACGGCTTACAGAACTCAATTTAGCGGCAGAAGATGCTTTGCGAAATTCTATAGAATCTTGTAACATTTTCAGGGAGATACATCCACCTAATATAATCGACCCTTAAGTTGTTGTCATATCTATGTTTGTTTTACGCAAAAACTTATCCATTAATTTGGCTAAAGTTTGGTATGCAGATAGATTAGAGCCTAGATAAACACGTAAAATATATTTTATCACGGTATTGCGACGGAAATGGAAACTACGAGAGTAAAACCCCGGGTGTGTGTTAGAAAGTATCGAATACGTATAATAATAAGAACAAGTTACTAGTTAGTTACACTTTTGTATTAGGTTTTCGTTTTATTGGTTGTTTTAAAATTTGAATTCTAATTTCCTAATGTTGTATTGAAGCGCAAGTGAGGCCACACATGGAATACTGCTCCCATCTCTGGGCCGGAGCCCCTCAGTACCAGCTCCTTCCATTTGACCGCCTTCAACATCGAGCATCTCGGATGATTGACAGTACCGACCTTAC